>JAPYZS010003016.1:0-14270 GCA_030522925.1 Trissolcus japonicus
CTTGATGATTCCATTTTTTTTATCAGTGCACGTTTAATAAGCTTCAAATTGATAGTAAGTTTTTGTTTTCGTATTTAGAGCCGGATTCAAGTTTTTTTTATTATTATTTGAATAAAATATTGGCTTTGTTTCTTAACAATGGTGATTTCTTGAGTCGCGTAGTACACATGCCATCTCACTCTTACACATGGCGTTTTCGTGGTAGTGGTAGTCAAATTAAAAGTAAAATATATTTTATTTGTTCGGGTCAACCATTTTTTGAAACAAGTATACAGTTTCTTAGAACCACATGTCGTTTAGTAATAAAATTTATATTTTCTTACATAAAAAATTGTCAATCTGAAGTAATCAACTACCTAACCTCTCCACAAACGCATGTTAAAGAGCCAGTTTTTGGTCAACTTTACAAATGATTTTTTCAAAATGAAGTCTAAATGTTATGTATATAATTGCAAAAATGAATAGTTTATGATTAAAAAATTATTAAAAATAATAATAAATTGTTCATTTTTAGAACAATCAATATTTTGCTATAACAACCTTAAGGGTTAAATATCAAATCTCATTCATACACATCTGAGTTTATTATTCATACACATCTGAGTTTATTATTTGTAACTTGTTTACTATTTCATTCGTTATTAACAATTTATATGAACAGTTAACATTATCTGAAATCTAAAGATACTCTGATACACAACCAAAGCGGTTTTCAAAGTGTTAACCCTTTATTTGCTTAAATATTTGAGCTTACAGTTTAATATTTTGGATTCTGATTCTAAAAACATCGAAGAATCGATGTCGCAAGAAACATTTTATAATTAAAGTTCGACATTCTAAAGTCAAGTTTTAATTTTCCATTTAAAATCGAATACTCTTATACAATTTTTGAAAACTGACGCTTGAAATGATCAAGTTCTTTAATTCATTCAACGAGTTTCATGCAGTTATAATTAAAGTCTGTATTTAAAAAAAAGTTATTTTTATATCAATGCGACAAACGACAAATTTGAAAGTATACTTGGAAAATGTTCATGAAAGATACAAAAATAATATTGCAAATAATTGAAGACAGCGTTTATGGATGATTCGAAAGATTGGTGAGATGACGTACATCCCAAAGACTTATAAAGGGTTAATCGTATTCATATTAAATTAAACCGTCCTTGAGGTACAGTTATTTAATTAGCCGGAAACTCCGGAAGTTGTTCATTCAAAATGTATAATAACGGATTAATTTATAGATAGTAATTAGTTTTACGATCGCAACACTGACAGTTTCGAACGTGCGATTAAATAATTTGAAACTCAACCATGGAATAAATTTGCATACAAATTTCAGATTCCATTAACAGGTTTACTAATTTTTTTTTTTTTTTTTTTCAAACAAGTTTCATAATTTCTTTTATTTTTTCAGGTAAAAATACCGAAACAAGCACAACAGCTGCGGACGACTCGAAAAGCGAGCGCCTAAAAGATCAAGAGTCGCAGGAGCAATCCGAAAGCGTAAACTCGCGAACGACCTTGAGCCCGTCGTCCTCGGAGAAGTCAAGTTCGGAAAAGATCGACCAAAAGTCTGCCTCGACGGCTTCAACTGCGACGACATCTGTGAGCTCACGGTTTACATGCACCTCGACGGTGACGTCGCCGACGTCGTCGAAGCCACCGCTGAGGCGACGTCACACCGCGGGACCCGGCATGACCTTTCCTGCGACCGATCCGCCTACCTACTCGAGCAGCATGACCTTCTCAAGGACCAGTCCGTTGCCTAGTCCGCACCTGGACAAGCGGTTCTTTGACTCGAGTCTCATCGAGATGAAGAGTCAGGCCAGCAGCTCCAGTACCATCGATTATGACTCGACCGAGGAGATCTGGGTGCGCAGGCTTGATCATAGTTTGGATAAAAAGAGAAAGGTAATTTCATCAGGGTTTATTTTTAACGTTCTATTTTTTTCTTTCTATTTTTTTTTCAAGTTTGCATTTTAGTGAACTTGAAATTTCTCTAATGATCAATAAAATTGAATTAAAAAAAACTTTGAATTAGTTCTAAATAATTTTAAATTAATTAGAAAATTAAGGAATGTTTGAAAAAATTTGATTTAAGGAAACCACCTGAATTGAAAACGAACGTGTATTTATAGTAAAAACTTTATATTGTGCAACGTACAAACATTATCAGAAGTTTCGTGTCCATCGCGCGCTGCTGACATCATTTGGTATCAATTGTTTATCTGCATTCTTTTCTGAGTTACTAAAAAAAATCACCGCCCGAGACGAAATAATCGTTTTACATTATTGAGTCACTCTTGCACGTGACTTTTATCACTAGGCCAAATTTCTACTCATTAGTACTCATTAATAATCAAATGTCACATCTTTCAACAAACTGTACCAATGGCGCCATCTTACTCTCAGTTTAGAAATCTTTCCGCAAGGGGAAAAGCAAATAAATATACTAATTAGTCAATTAGCTATAGATAGAAGTAATGAAACGAAATTTTTTTTTTTTTTTTTTTTTTGACAAATCGATAGTCTGTAGATTGTTTGATAGATCGTGTCTTATCAGCGGGTATCTTGTTCACTGAAGCAACGACAAAAAAAAGGCGATTAATCGTTATCGGGTACTGGTTGGGAAAATCTGGGAAGGGATGAACAAAATAACTACAGTGATACCATTTTTACGGTAGTTGTTGGCTTATCATGACGTCCGTTGCACTTCGCAAGTCACGAAAATATTCGTTGGTGCCACACCTGGACCGCTGTTGGGAATTCACGGGAACGTATAAGGTCTGAAAACAAAAAAAGTTTTGTCCATTCACTTTTCAAATTGAATTGAAATGAAATATCGTTGATTTGTCTTTCTCATTTTTAGGTGAACGAACAATAAATTATAAAGAGGCGATTCAAAAGATCGGTCCAGTTTGCTTGCACTGATGTGAAAAAAATAGATAAAAATCCTGAGTTTTGATTACACAGCAAAATAAAAGATGCAATCAAATTAAAAAAACTTTAAAATTAACTTTACTGAGGTGTCTTTCTTTAATTACAAATATAAAATAAATTAATGAAACTTTTGAGCAATCAAAAATCGCCTGGTATATTTTATATAAAAACAATTACACGACTTTCAGACCTTAATTAAAAAAAAAAACAAAACAAGTTTTTCATAAAAATGAATACTGATTTAAAAAATGGTTTTCTAACGCAATAGAATTAAAAGCGCTTGTGCGCATGCGTCTCACGCACGTGCTGGTGCGGGCACCATCGGAACCGGTTTCATTTAAACATCCACCTATCCCCTTGCCTCCTTTCTTAAGGCTTTTCTCCAAGCCTTTGATATTTTTTTTAGTTCTGTGCTTCCTGTGACAACCATCTTATCCGAACCGTCACCATTTCTGTTTTACTTGACCCGGCGCGTTTTATTCAAAGTCTTTTAATCGAGAGGGGGCAAAATTTCAACACCAAAGAGATGCTTTTAAAATCAGACTTCACGTTTTTGAACGTTTTCAAAAAAGTTACCATCGCCAAGCACCATCAAGAGGTGAATATGGAAATTAAAATTGTCTCGGAGATTTGATTTAATTCAGGAAAAACGTAACTTATGACTATTAATAAGAAAAGTTATTATGCATGTAGCGAAATGTAGATATTCGAGTCCTTCGATTCGCTTCTAGTACCGTTCCAGCAACTCGGCCTGTAACAATTGCAAAGTTGAACATTTGTTAAATCTGTTTGGTCATGTCCTCGTGGAACAAAAATCTTTGCACCGTAGGCAAGATTGTTCTTTTTCAAGGGGGGTATACTGTAGAGGTGAAATTTTATAGATGCTAATATTTTGTCTTCTTTTCAGGAACTTGGCTCTCAACCTCTTCCTACTATTGTTACTGAGGATGTAGATCCCACAGGACATTCTTCACAGGACCAAGGACATCGGCCAAGAGCAGGTACAATTAAATAAAAAAAAACAAATAAAATTAAATAATAAAAAAAAATTAAAAATTGACTCTTATTAT
Organism: Trissolcus japonicus; assembly: GCA_030522925.1. Classification (NCBI taxonomy): domain Eukaryota; kingdom Metazoa; phylum Arthropoda; class Insecta; order Hymenoptera; family Scelionidae; genus Trissolcus; species Trissolcus japonicus. The sequence continues at coordinate 4,014 of JAPYZS010003016.1, forward strand.
CAGTGGTTTCAGAATTGTTTACCAATTTGATTTTTTTTTCGGTCCCTTAAGTGTAATTATAAATGGGATGAAATAATTGAAATTATTAGATTGAAATCAACAGTCAATTTAATGTTAAAGTTTAAAATTGAACAATTGAGAAAATGATAAAATTTATGATAGTACATAGACGTGATAATTTGATTGTTTTGTAGGAACTTGGGGTTCGCATTCAAGGAACATTCGTCGAGCGACATCGGGCAGCGCGCCGAGTTCAGGAAAATCGACGCCGCTGCCGCAGCAACAGGAGTCAATTTCGAGCTCGTCCAACTCGAGCAGAGGGAAAAAGGCCTCCGGCACCCGGTCGGGGTCCACTAGTCGTAGCAACAGTCGTAGTAATAGTGTCGAGCGTCGGCGAAGTGGCAGCAGTGCCGTTGGCAATGACGATACCGCCAGTCCTACCAGGAAGTCTGCCCTTCTCGACGCTTTCCGACCGAGAAGTAAATCCGATGCTAGCAAAACCAGAAAACCTAGTATTATAGCTAATATGAAAAATGCCGTACAGGTGAGAGACCTCTCATTTATTTGTCTCACTTGATTTATCTATCATATAAATTTATTGTTGTAAATTGACCAGTACCTATCAATTCTTGTTTTTTTTTTAATTTTTTTTCGACTTGTAAACAATAAACCATCAAAAGTCTCTTATTTTGCAGCAGTCCCTGCACAGATCTTCACACGGGAGTTCATCAGGGGACGTTCGCACGGATAAGGATCACCACAGGGACTCGAGAGATCCTAGCAATCGGCCTAGAGCAGGTTCAGAAAGCAGAAACCCGGTCAGCAAAGTTATGGACCTCATCAGGCATCGCAGTCATAGTGCTATCAGCTCTGAAGATAAACGAAAAGCGGTAATTTTATTGAGTTACAATTTCAAAATTTTGACTTTATCAACAAATGGTTGAACAGATCCCGACAGAAGATCAAATTTAAATAAATGATAATAATAAAAAAAAAAAACACAAAATCAAACAAGTTAAGTTTGAAAAATTATCATTACTTGACAAAAGTAACGATTCTCAACAGTAAAAAAAAATTGCCCGAAGAATGTTCGAGAGAATTTTCATGGATAAAAAAAATGAACAATCAACAGTACATTTAGGCTTGTGACAAATCATTTTCGAAGCTGAAAATATTACATAATTTGTTTATGTCACAATATAGAATTTAAATTTCAAATGAGATATTGTAATTACGAAGCAACTTTTTTTTTGCTCATTGTTTTGGTAGCGATGTTTGGATTGCTCGAATTGATAACTCAGGCAATCGAAAATCTGGCAGGGATCTTCTTGCGTTGTGATATTCAATGACGTCACGGTCGAGCGCAAAACTGACAGATCTAGAATTTGGAGGGGAGAGAGAGGAATCATGCGAGCAAGTCACCAGTAATGTTATCCGCTCTCTCAGTCACTCGCGACGCTCTCCACGAAAAACAGCTTGACCTCGCACACACCTTTTAAGACCAGGCTCACTTTCAGGGCCTTATTTTCTTTCTTTTTTCTCTTTTTTTGTTTAGTTCAAATCGTTTTAATTCTTTCTTTCAATTTTGTACTTTGATTTTTACTCGAATTTTTTGTTTCAAGTTCTTGTTTCAATGTTCGTTCAATCCTTTTGAAAAGTAACCATTCCACTGAAATAAGAAGTTTAAATTTAAAGGTTCTTTAAAAGAAAGAAGATTTGAACTCGAATTTTTTGTTTATGGAGTGAAAGAGAAAAAAGTTTAAGATGTAAAATTAGATCTGTGTAAGTGAAATTGAGATAAGTGTATCGCAGTGTCTGTAAGATGCAAACAGGAAAATGTTCATTTGAGCGATAGTGCAATTGAAAAGGACGAATTGTGGCAGAAAATCGACGTTGAAGTTGTGCCAGATTATCGACTGCATTTTGGTGGAAAAGTTTCATTGGACGCTAATTGTTGTTTTTTTTTTTCGAACTGCGCTGTTTGTGTTGTGCAATAACCAATTTTGGATCCTTTTCATAAACCTTACAAATATAACAATTGTGAGCAATTTTCAAAATACAACAAAATTTTGAAATACATTTTGTTTATTTTAAACCGAGTTATTTTTCAAATGTTCAAATTAAATAATGAACCTTATTTTTATTTCTGGTTTATTCGTGTTTTAAATTATGAAGATTTAACTATATTTTTACAGCTCATTGTAATAAGAATAAGCGCATGCTGTAACATTTATCGAGATATCGGCTGATTCGGACGGCAAAAAGTCAGACTTATTTCCCCTCTTTCTTTTTTCTTTTCACCAAAGTCATCACCTTGTCTCACCTGATGTCACTTGCGGGGTTATCGACAATGAAACATTTCCATTGCAAATGGCACGTGGATCACTCACGAACGTTTTCAAACTGAAAAATATCTTTTCTCTCCTTACACTATCTGAACAAAATTTTTTTTTGAAAATAAACACAACCTCATGTTTTTTCTTATTTAATTTAAAATAAAATTTTCTTAATTTAAAATACATTTCTTTTAATTTGAAAAATATTTTTTTATATTAAAAATCGTAGCAGCGCCACCTGGAATTAAATTTTGAGATTAAAATATTCAAATGTCAAGTTTCATTTTATGATTTTGTCTTAACAGAAGACCTTCTGCTAATTACTTATTCACGTTTTCTCACTTTTAAATTGCAATTGAAATCAAAGTTGTTCACAATGACAAATTTTAACGGTAAAAATTGTTTTTTATTTCTGAATAGCGAACTGGAATAGGCTTTGTTGAGTCGTTTAATGACATGTTATGATGTTGAATAGTAATCCCTATTCCGCAAATAAAACAGTTTATGCCCGATCATTTAATTAACTTATGTAAGATTTTATATTGCAGATTAAATTGCAATGGATCGACTACTATCAATCGACATGTTTCAAATTTGGTTTTATCTTAAATTTATATAGAATGTCATTTCGTTTAATTCAACAACGCACGGCGATTAAAATGATGAACAAGTCCAGTTAAGTTGGACAATCAGAAGAGAAAGGAAGAGAGAAAATATAATTTTCAATGAAAACAAAATTTGTTTGCAATTAAAAAAAATAAAAAAACAAAAAAAAGTAATATAAAATCGATAATAATAATGAGTGCAGGCTGCTTCAAAGTAATAATAAAAAGTTGACAGGTCATAAAAGTGGAATCGTGTTAAGACAATATTTGTTGCAAAATCCGTAATCAAATGTTGACGAAGACGCGCATAAAGTGAAAACATTCGGTGCATCGCGCTATGTCTTCGTACTTTCGCTGGATAAAGGGTGGCAAAAAGGATGACATTTTTGCGGCCAAGCCCAGGAGCCGCTCACTTGACTCGAAATCTCTCGAGGCCTCTGGCATTCGTCTCATATTACAAAATGTACATCTCGAAATTGTTTTTTTTTTTAAACATAAAAACGCACACAATTTGTTTCATTTTTTTTTTCTGATGATCTGCGATTATAAAAAAATTGTTCAAAGTTTGTTGGAAGGATACAATTTTGAATCCTTTAAACAACGTGATGATACGGAGCATATTTTAAACAAACGTTGGTCTGTTAATTGATGTTCATTTTTGTTACAGAGAGCAGCTGCGCAACATCAGTTGAACCAATCTTCTGTTCAGGGTAAGTTTTTCTTTTATATTTTGTTTGTGATTTTTTAATTTTGTTTTTGCGGTTCTTGTTTTTACGATGTCCCTAATTACATATTTCTGACCCATTTGAGAAATTTAACAATCTTTAATCTCTGAGAGATATTATTATATTACAAGATCTTTTATTTTCAGCTAAGGAATGCATAACATTCTAACAGTTGAGATAAATTGTATCCGAGATAAAAAGTATTAATTTCCCATTCCCATCGGTATCGCATGAACGAATTGCGACTTGGGGAAATTCAAAGTTCGAAGCAATAAAAAGTGAAAAATAAAATTTTGGGACACAATTAAAAGCTAGATTTTATTAAATTAAATAAATTTAATTTAATAAATAAAAATAAATAATAAAACAGTATTATTAACTTGTTTCAATTGAAATAAAAACAAAAGTAAATTGAACAAACTTGAAAAGAATTAAAAAAAAAGCAATTAAATGAAATCTTTATTTCAACTTAGACAAGGAAATAAAAAAAAAGTACGCGTTTTTGGTATTACGCGTTCAGTTGAATAATAAAATGTGTATTTTAAATTTCCGTTTTTCATATAAATGTTGAGCTTGTATTCAATCTCATACTTAAATACTTTGACGAGTATCTCTCTCGGTCCTACATTATAAAATTTTCTACATTATCGAGAATCAAAGGTTCTCCACTAGATGTCGCAGGTTGGTTGCAAAAAATGAGCAATCTTGGGTTCGACCCAGCGGTGGAGCAGTCGTGCGTGGTTGTTCGCAGTGTCGTGTTGTGTTCGGGCAGCATGGCCAAGTGGAGCTGCGCGTAACTACGAATTGCAGCAGCGTGAATGTAATTGACTGCGCTGCACCGCGCGTACGTGACTTACTCGTGATTTGCGAGGGCCACGAAACGCGCGCGTCCTTCAATAAGTGCAAAAAAAATAAACTCATCCGATTTGAAAAACAGACAAATTTTGAAACTGATAAGGAAACTCCTTATCACTTAGCTGCATTAACATTTTTTTGCTCTACGATAAACAATAAACAACAGGGTTTACACACTACTGCACACTCAAAGGTAAGTTGTTTTGTCCATTTGTTTATGTGATCTTCGAATATTTTTTTCTCCTTTATTTTCTTTTTTTTTTTTTTTTTTTGATACCTAGTTTAGTCAGTGGAGTAACAATTGTAAACAAAAAAATGAGACGTGATTTCTTATCAGAAAGGAGGATTTCTGACGGAAGGTGTGTTTTCATTTGGTCTGTTCTTTGTTTTTAATTTAGTGTAGAGGGAGTTTGTGTCCTTCCCTAAAAGGCAGGTATTTTTGAAGGTGACCTAAATTAAGGGCTTTGTTTTCATTCGATATCGGCACGTACTCAAACGAGGAATTTATTTTTTGCTAAAAATATTTGAACCGGAAACTTGATGGTTGAATCCCTTTTTTTTATCATAACTCCGTCTCGGTTTAGTTACGAAAACGTTTTTTTTTTTTAATTTTTTTTTTGCTTTTTTGCATATTCAATGGATATGAACTTGCGATCGGGCAATTCATCAAAACAGCGTGAAACCTAAGAACATGCGCCATCTTTGAAACACATGTTTACGGTTTTACTCTTTCTTTCTCGATATCTCTTTCTCTTTCTCCTCTTGATTTTTAGTAACACGATTCAAGGTCACGCAAGGTTTCCCCCCATGAACTTGAACGTGCATGGCGACCGAAAGTTACGCCAAAGGAAACTCCCTTTCGTTTTTGTTTTCTTTTTTGTCTACTTGGCACGTTGTTTGTTTACTTTCAAATTCCCTTGGCGTTATTTTTGTTTTGTCTTCGGGAGTCTTCGGGTCTCGATCAAAAATAAATAAACAAAATTAGGGTATGAAATGCCTGCAACTGCGGGAAATCGGTAAACAAAATAGAAACTCATTCATAAACGATCGGATTAATTGTAACTTCCCTGTAAATAAGAACATGATAAAGTTGGAGACGATTTGTCTAATGGTTACAGGGGGATCGGAAACAAAGCGACATTTGGTAGCACACGAGGAACAGCAAATGAACTGTTTGTCAAACGCACGGGAGTTGTGCGAATAAAAAACAATCACCGACATTCACGTGGCGCCGGTTCTTTCGTACAACGACGCGACTTTTTATTTACAATCGTTATCGAAAAATCCGTGACTCATCAATCCACCAGTTCTTTTTTTCTTTCTTTTTTTCTTCTTCCTCTTCATCAGACTCGAATAATGATGCTGCAAAAATAGGAAACAAAAATGCAATTTATTTGCACTTGCAATGATAAATCAATTGGCCATAATTAAACGCATTTAAGAATAAAAAAAATGATGCTCGATTTATGTTTGTTGGGTTAATTGTAACAATGTAAGAATGAAGCGGTCGACCTGCACAAATTTGAAAGATTGATTTTGAATTGGAAAAATCAATTGTCTTTCGAAATTGTCATTTTTCGAAGTTCAACTTTCAAATCTTAAAGTTGTTATAGCAGTCAAGTTAGCGACTATGGAAATAATTCAGAATCACGTTTAATTAGCTTCAATTTGATCGTAAGTTATTGTTTTCATGTTTAAAATCAGATTCAAGTTTTTCTTATTTTTATTTAAATAAAATATCGGTTTTTTTTCTTAACAATGGTAATTTCTTGAATCGCGTAGTACAAATATTATCTCACTCTTACACATGGCGTTTTCGTGGTAGTGTCAGATTAAAAGTAAAATATCTTTTTTATTAGATCGGATCGACCATTTTTTGAAACACGTGACCTTCATGTCGTTTTGTAAAAAAATCTGAAGTGGTCAAATATCTATTTCAAAATTAAGGTCCGAATTGTACGTGTATCTTCGCAAAAATAAATAGCTTGTCATTCAAAAATTATTGAAAATAATAAATTGTTCACTTCTAAAACAATCGATATTTTGCTACAACAACTTTAAGGGGAAGTAACATTTTAACAGCTGAAAAAGGCTATTTTTGCAATTTCATTTTTTGGACACAGGAATGTAAAAAACGTATTAATGTTAGATTATTAAAGATTATTAAAATTATTTTGTTTATTGAAGTATTCTTAGACTATATTTTTTGGAGCATTTTATTATTTAAAATTGATGACGTTACAACTTCCGAAGTAAGCATATGTAAAAAGATCAGTCCTACTGCGTCGGCAGTCTGGAGCTCGCCAAATTCCATCCGAAATAAATTTGGTGGCTATGTATCGATTAAATTTGTCCCAACCTAGGGATTATCTGGTTGGATATTTAAAAACAAACAAATTTAAAATACTCCTCCTTCTCGTTTAATTTTTGGTTATTCCGGCATGCAAATCTGTAAACAAATATTTTTTTCCTTGAAAGAGATTTTGAAAAAGAAAACTTGTTTAACTATAAATAATTATATAATAATAAGAAATTGAAATTGCAAAAGTTGAATGTAAACTCAGTGTACAAAATAATAACGACAAAAATGAAGAGTAAAGGTCTCGTTATCCTGTCCTAGTTTGATCGACTGAAAAAACTTAAAAGAGCATCCACGACCCAATTGCCATCTCGAGCATTTAGGTTTCAAAAACAATATTTTAATTGGATCGATCCTCTCGCGTAAAATTTAGTTGTGATAATTATCTTCGGGGGGGGAGGGGGGGATGCTAGAATAATTGTATTTTTCTTTTGAAGTTGTATTTTGTATGGAAAAAAGGATTTTTGCAGAAGGTTTCGTCGTGTGAGGATGATCAAATGAACCTTCGAGTATTGAGAGTCTTATATTTACACAGACTAAGAAAATAAGTGCCAATCAACATGAATATGAGTCAAGTAAACAAGTTTATTTGTTCGACTGAGTCGGGGCGTTTTAGAGCAGTGATTAGTAAACTGTAATAAAAAAAACAGATGCAACTAGATGCAAAAAGTGATCTAAGCGAAAATTTTTTTTCATTGCCCTTGAATGTTGTGTAATTCTATGTATACAATTTTATAGAACTATGTAAATTTTTTGTCTCTTTTTTTTATATTACGATGAACACAATTGAATGAAATTGAATTGAAATGTATGATTGTTTTCAGGAGAGTTGCTGAAGAAAGATGTGATGCCGCGAGATATTAAGATGCACGGGATCGGGAGTTTGCTGTCGCATCATCACTCAGACAAGTCCCGAGACTTGACAGGCTCGAGCTTGGAACAAGCGCAGAAGCAGGACGCGAGATACCTCACGGAGCTGCTCAAAAATGATCCGTCGAGTTCGAATAAGAAGCTGGTGAAGCACGTATCGAGGGGCTCCGTGAGCTCGACGTATTCGTACAGCTCTTCTCTCTCGTACGGTTCATCTGTCGGCTCAAGCTCGTCTGTGAATCAGGGCTTCCCGTTGCACTCGATCTGGAACAATCATCACCTCCTCTACCAGACGGCCCATGGCAACCACCACGTTCAGGGATACCACTTTCCCCATCCGATCAACCACTTCCACCTTTATAACTCGTACAGCACGACGGGCAGGAGGTCAGAGGTCGTCGAGTCGCCGGCAACGAGCCCGACGGACCAGGAGAAACACCACCACCATCACAGTATTCACGAGATGATCAAGCACTTTGGCAGGAGGTTCGGCCATATCAGGAGACAGAGCGAGTGCCAGGAAGACCCCAAAAATAAGGAGGACCAGTTCAGAAATCGGAGCCAGAGTTTGGACGCCGGAGCTAAACATCAGATTAGATGCCGGAACCCAGTACTTGAAACCGACTGTGAAACTACTTACCGAATTTATGATAATATCCTCAGGCAAGGTGAGGATATTATTCTGAACGCCAACTCGTTGCATTTCTTTTCATTTTTTTTTATTGCTTTTTTTTCTTTCTTCGGTGACTGTGCAGGGTGTCCACTCGGCTGAAAAAGCGGGAATTATACTATGAAAAAATTCTGATGCGGGAAATTTTCGGTTTTTGGTATTTTCATCTGATTTTTATCTGATTTCTTGTGATTTTAATGAATGTTAATTACAGATATGTATTTTCGTCTTCATAAGCTGCATTCTCATAGTTCTTTGAAAGTGCGACTTGAGATTTAGAACTGTTTACAATTTTTTCATTGGTCACCTTGACTGTGATGTTCTTTTCAAGAGGGTACGGTGTGTTTTGAATTTTTTTCAGCTTCCTGTGCTGACAAGTAAGTTTGTTTACAACAATAACGACTAGCATTAGGACAAGCAGGACAAGCATTGGGATAAACATAGGAGGTACCTTTTATTGGAACCCGGAAAGCCAAGTACCTATGGGTATCACCAAACCCCATGGATGTTTATTTAGAAAAATGCGAATTGTACAAAGTTTCCATCAACGTTATGATGATGGGTAGAATTGTTTTAAACATTGTTTTTATATTAAAGATTATTTAATACGTATTGTTTTTAATTTATTGTTGCTCAAAAAGTGAAAATTCGTGCGGGAAAAAGGCGGGAATTAGTGGACACCCTGCTCTGACATCTCCCCTTTGAGGTCGCAGCATCTCTGATTTATGTGTGACAAGAATCTATTAACTTGACTGCGCAGTCTTGTAGAATGTACACAAGACTATTTATACCTCTGATCGCATTAACCCTCTAGGTACTGGTGTTGGATATATGCAGCATGACCAGTTTCAGTATTCATCAAAAAGTATGAATTATTGAAAATTGTGGCATTTGATGAATTGTTCAACCAAAAAGGTACAAAAAAACAAGCAACCAACACGAAATACAAGACAACGAATACAAACAGTTCTACGATGTTCAATTATGTTAACTTTCCAGTTAATATACCCTTTCCCATTTGTAGAGCTCAAGTTCATGAATAGGTTGAAATTAATTGTACGTCATTTAACCCTCGAGTCCTTAAAACGTTAGATAGATTGATAAAAATTGGAGATATTGTATTATACACTTTGTACTTGCTTTGATGTATTTCATTCGAACCTTCGTTGATGTTACTGGCTGAACTGCTACTTTAAATAAATAATTAAATGATTAAGGGCTTGCCGGACAAATTAAATGAGTTATAGTTTAATAACTGCAAGTTCGATATACACAAATCAAGTTTCATCATCAGCGAGAATCGATCGCCCTAACTTTCATCACCGTACTCGCTCACGTAGTTGAGAATCGTAAAAGAGCCGGATAAAATTTTGTTACGACTTTTATTACTTTCGTTTTCTGCCTATTTGTGGACTTGAGTTCACCGCTTACTTAATTTAAGACGCATCAGATCTTTCTGATATTTTGATGGTATCTTTTTTTAATATATAATAATGAACTAAAAATGAACAAACTCAAGATGTTGGAAAAAAAAAAGTTTGTTCATGTGTTTCTCAAATTTGAATGATTTAATGTTTACGTGACAAATATGTGTCGTGTGCTTAATTAGTACGAGGAAACGGTTTTATTTTAGCAAATTTCATCTCATGTTTTTTCGCTCCAAACTTGCAATTCTATTTTTTTTCTCAATCCGTTTTCTTTAAACTTTAGACACAACCTATACTATTTTTGTACCGTGGCCTGCACGAATCGATAGCCAAATAAATTTGCAGTCTCGACTCGAGATCACAGCCGCGCATAAATAATTTGATTAAAATATTAAAATTCAATAATTGAT
>JAPYZS010003018.1:0-11270 GCA_030522925.1 Trissolcus japonicus
ATGCCAAATAGTAATATTGTAAAAGGATCATACATAATCATAAGACATAAAATTAAGTTTATATTATAAGAAATAAGAGAAATCAAAAGACCAAGTTACTCTACAACAAAAGAATTAAATCCATTTTCGATTTATCGAATGCGATTTTGATTTTACTCGATTAATGAAGTCGTACGCAATATTTAATTTTCCGGTCGCGCGTTCTTCATTGTACTTGCATATTTACAAGCCTATTACCATCTAAAATATATAAAATATTTTAATAAAAAAACCTTTTTCATCAAAAGAGTGAAATTCCTTTCCGATCTATCGAATGCGATTTTGATTTTAACTAAACAATGAGATCGTACGCGAAATTTGATTTCTCAGTCGTGCGTGCTTTTTATGGTTTTTTATATTTACTTGCTTATTACCTTTCATGATCGAAAATATATTCACTAAAATATATTTTATTTTATACTCATTATTGCTGCTGTTCATAAACTTAATATCGATGCCTCTTACGAAAAACATGCCAATTCAAATCATCGTTGAAAAACATGCCATTTCAGGTTCTTTTTGTGAAGAATATGCCAGTACAATTATATCTGAATAACATACCAGTTCATTTTGAGAGTTACTTTTTGTAGTTCATCTGAAAGTCTACAATCGATTATGTATTAACTTTCAATTAAAACATTTCAATACTCTAACAAATAATTAAATGTTAATTTACTAACTCTAAAATTAAAATTTTAGCAGGTTATCGTCTACAAAAATTTACATTTTTTGAGTTATAAACAAAAAATTTTATTTATTCACCAAATTTTAATCAATATCTTAATTGATATTTTAATCGTTTGCGCATTAATCGATTGCGAATCTTAGAGAATCTGCGTACATTGTACGCCGAAAGTACTGTTTTGAATTTTTTTTTTTCAAAAAAAATGGGTTTAAATTATTCGAAATGATTTGTTACGTTTAAGATATAATTTATTCTCATCAATTTTTTGTGGCAGTTGAATTTCAATATATTAGTATAAGAACTTACGAATTTGTGTTTAACAATTTAATTCGTATTAAACTGTTATCCAAAGTTTTATGTATAACAAACTGTTATGTAAAATTTTATATGAGATAATCAATTTCATAAAGCTGGAATAAATTTTTTCACATGAGAATCATCAATAAAAACTGATATAATCAAATTTTCATTTTATTTTTCAGACAAATGAAAAAGATTTTCAAATGTTTTTGAATTGGAAAATTTCGGGTCAAAAAGTTGATCTTGATTGTTTTTCATGAAAAAACGTTTTCAGTGGTATTTGTTCCGCTGAAATTACAAAAAAAATTATATACTGATCTTATCAGTGGTATTCTTCTCGCTGAAATTCAGCGAATAGTCGCTGGACCTCAGTGAAGTCCACAGATTCAATTTTTTTCATATTGTTGAAAGAGTGTAATATTTGGTGTTGTAACCTCCTTAGTAAATTTTTCAGGGCGTGCCCTAAAAATGTTCTGGGCCCCTTAAGGGCATGCCCGGTTAGTAGAGACGAACAGCTCTAACGGGAGCGGCATTTGAAGGGCCTATCAATGCTCTTTGAAAATTTTTTCCGGGCACTTACCGAGCATGTAGTGCTAAGCCTTATAACAGCCTTCGAAAGGCTAATGAAGGGCCAATGGAGGGCCATTAAGATATTCACATTGAATTATTCTAAACGAAAATGTAATTAATATTTTAAACTAATTTAATATAAAAAATATTCAAACGTCAATTTAAAAAAAAATAAAAGATTAGAAAAACTTTTTATCAATTTTTTCATATTATTGTAACAGCTGATTCACGTTTGACATAATAAATTGTTTACAAAATATTAAATTAACTCATAAATATATAAAAATAATGTTGTCTTATTGTCCATTAATATATAACTTAATTTCTTAACAAATGCGGTGTTCATTACAAAAACTAATTTAAATAATACAATTACATGAGACTATGAGTGACTTTTAGAATAAGGTATCGCATTTCCAAAGTAAGTTAAGCTCAATGCGCAAGGTGTAAGACTTGAAATTGGGTAAACCGTGTTTAGTTCTCGGTGAAAATATATTATATGTATACCCTTTTTATTTCATTTTTCATTTTACTACAGGCAATTTATTAAATTTTCTTATTGTTTATGTTTTTATTTTGCGTTATTTTACATATAAAACTGAAAGTATAATCTATATAATCTATTTTATAAAAATAAATTAAAAATATTAGTGTAATGATATATAATAATAGAAATAATCAAAAATCTAAAAAACAAGAAAGTACAAGTCCCAAAATAATAGGCAAAATATGTTTAAAAAATTAAAAATAGTTTTCTTAAAATTATATCGAACCAAAATAATTTTTTGTTATCTTACTAAAAAGTGGTATATCCTTGCAATAATATATGATATGAGCAGATTTTAAATTTTCAGATTTTTTAAATAGATTTTACTATTTCAAATAGTAAAATATGAGAGAACATATTTTACTAAAATAATATTTTAATAATAAAATAAAATAATAAAATAATATTTTACTAAAATATGAGAGAACAGTCAAGATCATATACACTTCCCATAAGAATAACATATAAAGTGTTGCGATTTTTATTTGGACCAGTATATATATGGATAAATGAAAATCGAAGTGGTGTTATTGTTGGATTATTCGGAAATTCGGAATGCAAGTAGCATTCCGAAAGAGTGGAAACGCTCAAATCGACAGAAATTTCAGTATCACCCCCAACCATCCACCCTCACCCCAAGGGGCAGGGGTGAGGGCAACTTTGAAATCTCAAATAGAAACCCACATTTTTTATTGCACATTCAGATTCTACGCCTCTAAATACAAAACATTTTTCGAAACCATTTTGCCCGATCGACACTGAGAAAAAACTTATAATAAAAATTACTATAACTTCTGGCAATTCAGATATGGGTAATTCCACGGGAAACATCCATTTACCTGGCCACGAAAAACCAAAATTTTAGATTGGGGGCACACTCCTGAAACAATTTTCTTCCTCTTTATTGAGACCCCCTTAATCAAGACAAAATAGTGCTCCATTAAAAAACCCCTTGTGATTCACTTTTTTTCGTCAAAGTTTGAAAATAAATGAAGTATTGCTTAGGAAGAGCTAACTTTAAATTGTTATAGTTTTCATATGTTCTATCTAAAAGGACTTTGTAAACAAACCGTTTCAAAGCTTATTGTATTGTGTGAGAATTTTATATTAAAAACATTTTTTTCTCGATACCAGATGGCGCTTCAGACAATTAAAAATGAAAATAATTTTTTTTTCAATTTTTTAGCATTTAAACATTCAGCAAAAATACAAATATACAGATATTCCAGAGGTTTTGAGATTCAAACAGATTTTCTCACATCGAACTGAAAAAGCCATTGCAGAATCTACGATTTTTATTCAAAATTAAGGCAATAGCTATCAATCTTTCACTTTTTTTTATAAAACTCAATTTCAAATTTATAGAAAATTGGACGAGGAGGGTTAAGGAAAGTTAGTTTTTCTTAAGTTTAATCAATTTTGCATCGTTGAATAGAAAAAAATGTTAGGACTCATAAATGCTACAAAATTGAAAAAAAAATTATTTTCATTTTTAATTGATTGAAGTGTCATCTGGTACTGGTTACTTTTTGATTACCAACGAAAATAGTTTGCCAACTTTGAACGTTGATTTCTCAAAAATACGTTTTAGTCAGTTAACTCGTTATGGCATGTCGCCACAGAATTGAATATTTTTGTGAAAAATTGTAAATTCTTTACGTACTCATTCTCATACAAAATATTTGAACCTTACATGGCAAAAGTGAATTTCGCATTCGAGTGAGATGAAAGAACAAAGAAATTTTATAAAAATACCATGAAATACAAACTACCTAAGCACAGTCCGGCAGTGTTATATATAAACATCATCAATATGCTATGATTTTTGAAAAATTTGAACTCCAATTATACAATGTATATGCACTGTCGAGGTTTATTAAGGGGTTGTATTAAATCAAGAATCTTTGGGAACAGCAGTACTGATAAAACTAAAATTATAATTGCTGACGTCGATGCTATGTACATTAAAATATATTTTGTAGAATATAACAATTTTTGGAGTTAGTTAATGATTTGATACTATACCTGAAATATGAAGCACCACCCTCACGGAAAAAATATATATTTTGAAAATATAAAAAAAATATATTTTTCTATATACAATATATTGTGGCAATATGGAGTATATTTCTAATATATTTTTTTTTTATAAATTTCATTATATAAATTCATAAAATATGAAATAAAATATATTTTATATATAAATTTCATTATATAAATTTGTAAAATATAAAATAAAATATTTTTTTTATATAAAAATTTATAAAAAGCGGCAATAATGACTATAAAATAAAATATATTTTAGCGAATATATTTTCGATCGTGAGGGCATCTTCTTGGTTTTCATTGCGGAAATGCTTATAACTTGACATATGACGTATTAACAAAAATTGTTTATTCCCAATTTTTTATCCTATCTTTCTGAAATGGTATAGAAGTTTTAATAATAAGGATGAGTAACGGTTAAAAAATATATTCATATGTAACTGAACATCTTTTGCAATTTTCTTTGCATATATATAAAAAACTGGGTGTTTTGCGGAAGAATTTTTTCGAGAGGAAATCTACGAAGAACACTAGGATCAACCTGGGTCAGAGAGACACATCAAATAAATTTTTTTACATTCGTAATTTTCATCATTTTAATTAACCTAAAGAATCATTATCGATTAATGAACGTATATAAACAATTAAATTTGACGAAGCGTTTATTAATTAACATAAAATATGAGATGTCACATTTACCCCAGAGTGTCACTCTTACCCCGGTTGACCCTATTATGTTTTTCATTATTATTTTTATAAAAAACCAGAATTCAATATTTTTTCTATTGCATAATTTTTCTTCCAATATTTAAACTTGTCGGGAAAGATTCAATTAGACATAGTCATCTATAACTAGAAATAGACATTTTCCTGAATTTAATTAGATCTACTTATTTTCCACGTCTAATCAGACCTGAGAATGGACATAATTCGAAAAAATTTTGTTTAATTAGGCATATCTTCAGGTATGGTCTTTTTTCTTGGGTCAGTCAAGTCTTGTAAATTGTTATTCTTCCGAGTGCAACAAGTGTTACATTAAAAAAATTTGTTCCATATGCAACTGAACGTCTTTTACCATGCTTTACGTTACTTTTTATTGTTTTAATTACACGATTCCGTTATTTTATATTTATGAGTAAAAGGTATAACCAGGTCAGTGTATAGAGTTTACGAGTAGGAGAAAGGCTTATATCTTTGGACAGCTTGTACCTTAGAATACGCTAATTAAAAATAGGAATTGAATAAATTTTACTAAAATACTGATACATATCGTAGATAATGTCAGTAATAATTATGAAATTCGAGTTTTAAATATTTATCTTCATTGATTAGAAAATTATTTAAAAAAATTAACTTTCGATACCTTAAACGGACTAACGAAGCATTTATTCAAACTTCAATTTATAAAATTCGGTTGATAACATACCATAAAACTTTAAATTGATTGCAAGTATGTTCATCAATGATAAAAATTGTATGTTAATTGATAAAAACAATGTTTTGTTTAAGTAATAACGACGTTAATAAAGAAAACACATGCTTGTACCGTATACCATGGGACACGTCATATCAATAATTTGAGCCAGTCAACAACAAAAACAAAAACATTCGTGCATCGTGATTACTTCAGAGTTTACCATTGATCATTTGTTCACAAACTTGGAAGATGAAACGAACATTCAAGTAAAAAATTTGCACATATTCCTATTTTAACTTTAAAATCAATTCAAATTTTTCTCTTTATAATACTTCACTGTCATTAACTTATTTTTAATGATTACTTCGTTTTTTTTTAATTTGATCGCTATTTGTGTTGTTATTATATAAAGTTTGAACCATACACGGATAGAAAAATACCATCATATTTTACTATGATTCTCAGCAAAGCTCGGACGGTAAAGCTACATATAATAAATTACAATGATCATAATAAAAATTGGTCGGAATTCAGTAAACAATGTTCTGTTGATAATAAAGTTTTCTATAATTCATGTGAAAAAGTTGAATTTTGATGGTCCACAAAAACGAAACGTTTCAATTGAAAAAACGTTTTTTTGAAAGTCATCATGACTAAATTTTTAATCACTGATTCGTGTTTAGGAGGTTCCAAACTATGAAATGAAACTTGTTTTAAATACTAAATATTGTGAAACAAATATTTAACAGCGATCTAAATTAGGCTGACTAAGTCGAAATAATGACTATCAACTTCAATCGCACGAAAATCACTATTTGTCCACGTTGACTCAATTTTTTATCACTGATTCGAGTTCAGGAGGTTCCGAACTATCGGAAAACACTTGTTTTAAAAAATAAATATTGTGAAACAAACTTTTTACAGCGGTCTAATTAAATTGAATAAGTATATTTAGTATTTAAAACAAGTTTCATTTCATAGTTTGGAACCTCCTGAACACGAATCAGTGATAAAAAATTGAGTCAACGTGGACAAATAGTGAGTTCAGTACATTTAAATTTGATAGTCATTTTTTCGACTTAGTCAGGCTAATATATTTAGTAATTGAAACTAGTGTTTTTCGATAGTTTTGAACTTCCGAAACACGAATCAGTGATTAAAAATTTAGTCATGATGACTTTCAAAAAAAAACGTTTTTTCAATTGAAACGTTTCGTTTTTGTGGACCATATCATTTTCGTTCCCTAATCGTTCATTTTCAAAAATATGAGTTCAGATTTCAATGTAAATATTCTTTTGCATGGATGCTTGTCCTACTTTAACATAAGTGAATACGTGATTTTATTTGCACCAGTGGTCTGAAATACAGGAACTTTGAGTCATGATTGGTTCACCATAATTTGCAAAATTATAAATTATGAACAAATTCCCAAACAAGATACCAGTTCATTCAAACATATTAATAGTTCCGAATTTCAATTGAAGCTAGAACAGAAATCAAAATACAGTTTTAATTACACAATACAAAAGCACATTGCATAGTGATAAAAAATATGTCACTTGAATACAGCATATAGTGTAATACTGAGGCATAGAATACAACCCATTTCTCCAAAAAGGCTTAAAATCTCAGGTAAATATTGAATTTTCCTCCATATCTGAAATTAGGCTAATCGCCAAGTTGCTTTGTTATTTTGTAAACTTGCCAAGCATTTCTTGTCAACTTTATCATAGATTTTTGTTTATTTACATTTGATTCAACTTACAATATGGCTCGTAAATGCAGTTCGACATTAGCATGACATGATTCACGTATACTGCAATTTTTATCAGAAATGGTAGCACTAAAAATCGGCAAATGTTCCAGTCTATTTCTACAAATAGAATATTTTTGTGAAAAATTGTAAATTCTCTTGTTTACGTACACATTCTCATAAGAAAAATTTAAACCTTACAGCTCGTGCATGCAATTTGACAGTAGTATTACACAATTCATGTATATCGCAATTTTTATCTTTAATTGCTTCATTTAAGTTGGGTAACTGTTTTGATCAATTTTTAAAAAATAAATACTTTGATGAAATACTGTGAATTCTTTCTCTCAAGCCCACAGGGACAAAAATATACGTACAAATATATGTCGAATTTATATTTAATATTTAAATAATGTATATTTTTTCGATCAAATTTATATTTATTTTATAATATTAAATTTATATAAGTTATTGCCGCTTTATAAATAATTTATAAATAAGATAAATGTAAAATATATACGAATATATTTTAAGTATATAAAATATATGTAATATATATTTTGAACTATATTTTTGTCCGTGTGGGAGTGCACATGCTCATATAAAATATTTGAACCTAACATGACAAGAGCGAATTTCGCTAACGAGTGAGATGACAGAACAATAAATTTTTTACACTGAGAAAATGATATCATACGATATGAATCGTAAATTTTTCATATTGTACTAAGAACAATCTGGATAGTAAAATTACTATTTATTTTGTAACGACTCGAATTCACTATTTATATTGTAACTGACCGAACCCTAGTAAAAAAGATCATATATTGTCCATATATTATCAATATATTGACAATATATTATTTTCAGTAAATCATACATTGACCATGTATTGACAATATATTATTTTCAGTAAATCATATATTGACCATGTATTGACAATATATTATCAATATATTATCAATATATTGACAATATATTGACCGTATATGTTTTCATATTTTTCATACATGGACAATATATTGGCAATATATTAGCAATTTCCGAAAACAATCAATATATTGTTCATATATTAGCCATACATTGTAAATGTATGGTCAATATATTGATAATATATTGTCAATATATGGTCAATATATGATTTCTGAAATAATATATTGTCAATATATGTTTTATGTATGGACAATATATGATCCTGTTCATAAAATCTGATGTGTTAGTGTTGAGTTTTTGATATGTGTGTTTGTTGATGTGGGTTGTGATTGTCACAAAAGTCTAGCCTTTAGTTTTATTACTGAAACTAGATTACTCATAACAACCACGTGCAAATATTAAGATGTGATTGAACAAAAAATGCGATAACCATAATTTTATGAAATATATTTTTTTTTACTATTCTCTGTAGGAAAATATTTATTTTATCATGGAATCAATTAATTAAATCAATTAATTTTCAAAAGACATGTCTTTTTTCTTTCAGTTGATCAAATGATGATCAAATATTATCGAACATTTTATTGGTTTACTATATCTATAGAAAAATTTTATTACCTGTATTGTTTTGAATACAATATGAGTTGTAACTTCTTTCACGATATGACATTGTTCTCAGTACTATCTCGTTTGTTCTGAGTACGATATCATTTTCTCTGTGAAGCTAAAGCTAAAAAGTAGTAATTTCGGTCCGATCAAACCTGAAAAATGCCCGAATTAAGTAAATATGTTGCTGTATGTAAGGTTATAATTCTATTATATCTTCCGGACAAAAATTATAAGTCGATAATATTTGGCCTTATCAGGAATACCTTCGGTGTGATTAGGTCAAAACTATCCTGATATCATGGACAAAAATTTAATCTAAGGTTATAATTGTGAGACTTCCGGTAAAAACCAGACATCCGCCATTTTGATCAAAATGTTGTTTATGTTATAAAAATGTGGTTTTTCATCACTTATTGGTTGCAACATGAAAAAATGATTCCACGAAATTTGGTGTTCTTAGAATGACAATGATAAATAATTTTAACAAGGACACTTCAAAATTAAAAACCGTTCAAAGTCAAAAATCTGAAAACCACTTGTCTGGTTATTACCGGAAGCCACACAATTAAATTCTTATCTTATGTTATCTCACTTTGTAGATGTTTATCACTTATATATGACATATTAACAAAAATAGTTTTTTGAGTAACGGTTAAAAAATATTTTCATATGGTTTTTGTCAACTTCGATCAATTTTTCATCGTTGAATAGAAAAAATATATAGGACCCATAAATGCTACAAAATAGAAAAAAATATATTTTCATCGATTGACTGAAGTGACATCTGGTATCGGGAAAAAAATGTTTTCAATACAAGATTCTTAAAGTAGAGACAATAAGCTTCAAAACCGTCTGTATACAAAATCCTTTTGGAAAGAACATATAAAAACTATAACCATTGGCTCTTCCTAAGCGATACTTCATTTTTTGTACATTTTCAAACTTTGACGAAAAAAAGTGTGTTACAAGGGGTTTTTGAGTGGAACACTATTTTTTTCGATTAAGGGGGTCTCAATAAAGAATAAGAAAATTATTTCAGGAGTGTGCCCTCAATCTGAAATTTCGGTTCTTCGTGGCCAAATAAATGGATGTTTCCCGTAAAAAATCTGACGTACAAACTTGTAATAATTTTTACTATATAGTATAATAATTATTATTGTACTCGATAGTGAAATTTACTGCAATTATAGTAAAAAATATAAGTGTTATAAAAAAATTCGTAAAATGTGTAAGATATGTCTCGATTACTATATGTTATAGTAATTTTTATTTTTAATTTTTTTTTATTTAAGTTTTTTCTCAGTGCATGATAATTGTCTCTGTAATGGTAAAAATAACATTTTCTCTAAAGTCCGCAAAATCGGTCAAGGTGGTCAATTTTGGAAGTGGTGCTATAAAATTGTTTGACTATTGAGATATGTAGAAAAAAATGTGGAAACATCATTATGTTTCTACTTTCATTGCCTTTATTCATCGCCTTAAACTTCAAAACCCTATTTAAAAATTGATAAATAACTGCAAAAATAGAATTTTAAGAAGTAAAAACTTCATAGTTTTTTGACAGTTGTAAAGTGTCAAAATAATAAAATGTTATAAGCGTCCTTGAGAAACCTCTCTCGACTGATAAATCTTATTGAGAACGCATATTTAACGAAAATCAATTTTTATTTTAACACTTATAATTACATTTTCAGGTTTAATTTTGAAAAAGAGACCATTCAAGAAGGAAGAGATAAACACGAAAAGCGTTTCTACTTCTAAGAAACAAAAATTGACTCCTGACGTTGAGAAGAAAAAACCAGCCCAAAAAACGGTAAGAAGAATTGTTTTTAAGCGTTTTCATTAAACATAATTCTATCATTATTATTACTTTATTTATTATGTTCTTATTATCAAATTAAACGCTTTTGAATAACATAAAATTTTTATAATATTATTGGACCAAAAAATCGATAACTTAGCAAACATATGAGCAAATCCAAGAAAAACTCCCATTTAGATAACCAAAAAAGGGGAAATTTGACGAATGTAGTCACACCTCTAAAAAAAGCTACACAGGCTCCTGGAACTTTTAGAAAGAAAAAATATTAGGTGCCATCATTTTACAAGGGGTGACACTCATAAAAAAATTATTGTTCAAATTTAGGAGTTCTCACAGATAAGGCTCGACAAAAATGTGGTAAAAAATTTTTCTGTGCTATATTGACACGGTAGTAACTTTTCGGAAATTCAATCACAACATTAATAAACCACAAAAATACCCTATTTATGAAACGACGTGTCTAGGGGGACCGTAAACGGGGATATACCGTAGATATAACGGATATATACCGTAGATATAACGGGGATATACCGGAGGTTTTTGAAGCTG
>JAPYZS010003031.1:0-11675 GCA_030522925.1 Trissolcus japonicus
TTTTTTTATAAATTTTATTAAATAAATTTGCAAAATATAAAATAAAATGCGTTTTATATTTAAAAAGTTTATAAAAAGCGGCAATAATTATAATAAAATAGAAAATATACTAGCAAATATATTTTCAATCGTGAGGGTGTGTATCTTTGCAAAAATGAATAGATTATGAGTCAAAGATTATTACAAATAATTTTTATAATCATTAATATTTTGCTATAACCACCGTAAACGAGACCGTAAAGTAACAGTACTAGCCCAACACTCCAGACTTTACTGTTTGCAATGTATAACCTCAACATTACGCATAGTTCGAACCGCAGTCCATTTTTCTCAGTGTACTTTTATTCCACATATCTTTGGAACAGAATTTTATATTGAAAGCGTATTCAGAGTATATATATACATTGTATTCAGTATACATTGTGTTTGTTGGAGTACCAAAAATGTAGGCGCGACTTTTGAAAAGTCAAACAATTTAGGCGCGAGGCTGTTTGGGCGCTAAAAAATTTCGGCGCTACAACTAAACTATGATTAGCGTTAATTTAATTTTCTTGTTTGTTTTTTGAGTGTTGCCTTTTTATTTCTTTTAACACCTATTTTCTGGCGCTCAAATATTTTGGAGCCTTAAAATTTTGAGCCTAATCTGTAGTGCTTTTATAGAAATCCATTGGACATTTGGCCATTGGTTTTAGTCAAAAATTGATACACAATCTTATTTGTTTTATTTCATTTCTGTGACTGTGAGGAAAAACCAGTTAACTACCAGTTAAAAACATTAAAAAATAAAATTTCAAACATTTTTTTATATAAAAATTAGAGTTCTGAATATATATTTTTTTGATCCCCATAACAACACTCTTTTGAGTTCGTCTTCTAGAAGTAGATAAAGAAAAAACAACGTAAAATATGTTTTTAACTTAAATGAACTGAATAATTAGTACAGGCAAGTAAAGACACGTTGCTGAGCAACCCAAAGAATAGTTTTAAACTGTATATCTATATTGCATAAATTCAAGTGAGTAGGATTTCAAATCAAATATTTATTTATATTATTATAATTATTGTTTAATTGTCACGATTAATGTTTTCAAATATTTTGTCATCTTAAATCGTTGCTTGAGTTGTGTTGCCCAAATTTGAGGGAAACCTAAGGGATGATTCATCAAGTATATGTTTACATATAGAAAAATTACATGCATCATATATATATATATATATATATGTCTCATATATCTTTTATACCTACAGGAATAGGAATATCAATCAAAATGTTGACTTTTTGTATAATTAAAAATTATGAAAAAATTGATTACATTTATCACCAAACCATGTATAGACGATCTGATGTCTATACACGGAATTCAATTAAAAAATAACCTTTCTTTGCCAATCATGTACCATTTTTTCCAGTTAATGCTCGAACTATAAAAAAATTGTATAATTAAAAATAGATAAAAAACGTTTACAATGAAGAATATTAAAATAATGTTTCGTCTTAGTTTTGAAATTAGTCATTTATCTTTAACCAGTACCATGTCATTCTATAATTACTTTATTAATTAGATATTTTGTATTTTTTCTAGTGATCGAACTCCACACTAAAAAACGTTCATTCTGAACCAAGAAAATAGTTATTTCTAAAAGCCAAGCGAAAAATTTTCTTGAATGAAAAACGAGTTTCTTAATTCCAAGAAAATATTCATACACTATTATAAAAAGTACATTGACACAATGAGATATTTTTTATGATAATTAGATTTTATCATCTCATTTTTTTGCCATCATTTGAAGTTGATGAACAAATGAAATCATTTTCATTCAATATTCTCAACAAAATGAACAGATTTATGATTTCATATATATGATCATATATAAATCATACATCCATCATGCATCCATCTTGTAAGATCATACATATAAGAATATTTTCAGAAAACGGTGCTATTCTAAAAAAACTATCTATTTTTTAAATTTGTTTAGATTTCGAAACTCTTTAAATGATGAAGTTCGGGGAAATGAAGCATTTGACGATGTCGAGCGGAGCGTGCTCCACACGTCACAGCATCATCCTGTTCTTCCTCTTCCTCTTGTTCGGATCACAAGATACGATGAAGTGTAGCATGGAGGTGGCGAGAGGCCCCTCCTGCTAATAAAAGCCGCTCACTAGCCGGAGCTATACAGACAGTTACAGAAAGTCGAGAAGCAGGAGCCACGCGAGCTCCCTTCAAGTCCTTTAAGTCCGAGTGCAATTTGCACGAGTTTACGGATTTATCAGTGTGCGGTGAGTTAAGAGCCCCACGCGGCACAAAGACACTTCCGGTTCCGTCGAGTCGCGCGCGCGCCTGCGCACTTTCACCAATCGGAACGTGTCACTTGATGAAGCGAATGTTGTACAACTGTGTTCCCGAATTTTGTATCAAAAGTGAATTTTTCTCCTCTCAGTTCTGTGCTCTGGTGTCTGTCGGCCACTGCGAATTTTTCTTCTCCGCGATCTCGAGATCGTAAGACAACGACAATTGCACTCTTTTGACAGGTGTTTTTTTTTTTTTTTTTTTTTTTTCAAATTCATTGTGTCGATTGAAAGACTATCAATAGTCTTCGACAAATCGTCGTGTGGTCCGGTTGTGAATTTCATTAACGTCGAATGCAACGCACAAAGTAGTTTAACCACTCTCGCATAGAACTAGGAGAAAATCTAATCTTGTATACACGCCTCGAGGAAACGCTCGGAGGAAATCCCCCCCTGTGACGAACGATTCTATTTTGATTAATTCGGTGAAAAGTGAAAAGTTGCAAATCTGTGGATTGATTATGCGCCAGGCTGTGTCACTAATTAAAGTCTCCAACAATGACTGCATAGCGCCTTGACACCAAAATTCTAAAGGTTAATCTACCGGGATCAAAGAGGAATCGTCTATTGTTTTCTGTAATCAATTTTGCCTCCGATTAGTCTCCGCTACATTACCGTCATTATTATTTTTTTCACATTTTTGCATTCCGATTTCTTTAATTAATTTTGTTTTCTGATATACCATTCTTTCGACCAATACATCAAGGCCTACAACTTTTTCGTATAATGAATCGGTCATATAAAACCATATTGGATTAAATTTCATTTTCGAAAACCAAAAAAAATTTATTGTCAGAGCCAAGCAAATAATTAAAATACATTTCTTTGAAATGTCATTTCAAGGTCGGGCCCGTGTGAGTTGTGGACGCAAAAATTGGGCGATGAATTTTTGTTGACAGCAGCCAGTGACACTGAAAAAGAGTCATCATGAGGCGAAATTGTACACACAGCATGTGCGCCGATGACGGCAATCTCAACTTTCGATTCGCGCGTCGAAAGTGATAGTTGTGGATCCGTGCTCAAGAAAGGAGAACCGTTCCTCCTCCGGCATCTTCTCCTACCACGATCAGCGCTCGGAACCTTCGGATCCGTTCAATAACTCGCGTTTCCGGTCTGCGCAAAATATATAACACGCATTATCCCATCTTCGAGCAACTCCGAGACAATTGTGGCGTTGCATAATGAAGCTCTTTTGTATGCCTTCTGTCACAACGTCACCATATGAACACATCTTCGCAAAATTGCGCATCGACGCATTCTCATCCAATTTTTATCATTTCGAATTTTCCGCGCATAACTTTTAGAAAGTTCTTTCCTGATGTTCCTCCGGTGTTATGTGATGTGTATCGAATAATTCTTTCTGAATTTCAATAACTCTTTCTTACGCAATTATTTTTACATTAAAGACGTCTTTTTTTCTCTACCGTCCGATGTATTGTTCTTTGATAAACATTTTGATTTCCCTTTGAATGCAAACAGCCGGAGGAAAGCGAAGCTTTCGTTCGAAGAGCATTTTCTTCAATTGTAGATCTTTTTCGTCCGGTGAAACAAGTCCCGAAGTTTTCCTATAAAACGAAAAGAAAAGGATTGAATAGTTCATTGATTTCAAGTCGTTGATTGAAAACGTACTTTCTCGTTTCTTTTGTGGACATCGCGATCAGCATTGATCGTTTTGTACTTATGTAAATATCGCGATGATTTTTTGAAAAGTCGTGTTATAATTGCATAATACAACTTTTATGTAATTAGATCATATTTTCCCAATTGTGTGTTTTCAAACTCAGTGTGGGAGTTGTGAAATGAGCTTGCTTTGTATCTCAATTTCAAATTTCCATCTGAGGTGTCTTGTAATGTAGGTCACTGTTACACATGTACGCATTTTAAATTACCTTTTTTAATTGCAGGTGTGTATTTAGTCAATTATGAAATTCACAAGGACGTTATTAGTCGCGGCACTTTGCCTGGCGGTAGCACATTCAGTTCCGGTTCCTAATGAAGAAAGTTTCAAATCACAGGCAAGTACCATCAATCATAAATAATACTTTTTTTATAATTTTTTTTTTTTTCAATATTATCTCATTTTTTCAGTTTTAATATAATTACACCTGTAGATAGAAACACAAAAATTAAGTCACATTCACAGGATGTTACCGATTGGTATCCACAATGCAATTTTTCACAATCCACAATAAATTGCATCCAAATGTTTAATATCAAAGTGCACATCACAAAATTATTGAATTCGTATCGCACATCATGTTTTTTAATCAGAGAAATGTTTCAATCCACCCTTATAATTTATATATATTCACATGGATTGAAAGATAATTTGATGAATGTTTCGCTGGCTTAATGACATTGTCGTCGCACGTAATTGATTTGGAATTACCACGCTTCGAATACAAAATACGCTGCAGATAATTTCTTAATCAGATCTTGTGATCGTCATGTTGGGACGGGCGAAAGTGTGATTTTTTCATGAGTTTCTCACAACATTCATTATTCAGCATTTTACTTACAATTAATTCAAAAATTGAAACAAAATTTAAAAAAAGATTGCATATTAATAAAAACATTTTAAACAATTGAAAACGTTCAGTGAAAAATAATTTTTATCTGAAATTGTCTCTGCAAATCTGCTTCGAACTTTTGACAATTTTTGCACCACTCCGTAAAATTAAAATATACATACCAAAAATTTTTATTGAAAGCAAAATCAAACATAGAAAGTGAAGGTCCACTGAGAATCGTGATCGGCTATTAATTGAGTTACTGAACTTTTTGCATTCAGCTGAGTCCGTCCGAGCGAAGTAAACTGGTTGAATCAAACTTCGATTTGTTCACCAGCCGTTAAATTTATGTGCAACACATTTTGATGTTTTTTTTCACCAGTCGACAATAACACTTGTATAGTTACAGTCTCGGATAACAACATTCATAAATCAACTCGTTAGTCAAATTTGAAAAGAGAAAGTAAATAATGAAATGGACGAATGTTGTATCTGTCCTGATATTTCATTAGGATGGGCGTAAATAATATAGTTGGAATGCTATTTTAATTTTATCCCAAAATTTCCAATTCAACCGATCGAGTTAGATCAAATATAGTCCAACGACTGGATTATCACGAAATTTTGGCAAATTTCTCAGCTCAGATATTTTGTCTAAACACTTTCACTTGCAGATACCGGACACTTTCTTTGGACGATTTGGTCCCAGGTGGAAAGTACCGGTCCGTACATGTAGAAGTGCACACATATTTGCAAGCCGGTTCGAAACGCGACAATCAACCTCTCCGCCGCATGATGGACAAAAGGGAAATTTATTTGCAACCTTGAGGAAGATTTTAAAAAACTGAAAAACAAATAGTGAAAATAAAAATTCGGTCCCAAATTTAAGTACTGATCGTGGCGATAGCTAAATATTTTTTGTGCCCATTTTTTTTTTTTTTAAATAGAAAGTTCCCAAAAACAACGGAGAAAAACAAGATTTTCTAAAGCATCAACAAAAACGCCGTCCGCATGCTAAGTGTCTAATAAAGTTCACTGATGCAAAAACGTTTTTTGATGCAATCCGAGATAATGAAAAAAAAGAGATTTGCAGTTCTCCGAGGAGACAATTCAGAAAATGAGTGCTTTTATTCGCTGACCTCTAAGGTCAACGATTATGTAGATCGAAAGAAAAGAAAAGGGGGCGTGAATACGTACGGTTACGCATACGCGAGTTCGTGACACAACGCCTAGTGACGATTGCAATCAAGATGTTTCAACTTAAACAGCAAATGACATTCCTGTGGTTATAATAATATACAATAACAAGTCAAGAGCGTGCCGCGGTTCAACTCCGCGTGACATCAATGTTGATTTTTTTTTCGCACTGCATATTCCATGATGACTCGGACTTACAAAAAATCGGACACAAATCGTTATGTAAATCATTTTTTGTCGGTTTTATTTAAAAAATTTCCATTTTCGAAATATCATTTCCCTTTGTCAAATGACCTTTTTGAAAGCGAAACATAAATAAACAGTGATTGTTAAACAAAATTGAATAATTTGGATAATCGTAATTCTAATGAAAAAGCTACGGATTGTTTCGGCATCCCCTAAAGACATCTTTTTTGCTAAGTCGTTGCACTTGGCTTTCGCGCTCTCACGCAATTGCAGCGCGGAAAAATTGGCGAATCTAAAAGCATTATCTCGTTGAATTTTGCTTTTGATATGTGCGCGATCGCGAGTGACGTTTAAGGGAAAGTGGACCGTGACGCGTGTATACGAGTTGAGCAACTTTCGGTTCTCTATCGCGTTCGGTGACCGTTGCGTCTGGTAGAGGTGAACTTATCAGCGATTTTATGCGATCGTTGCAAAATGTGTTACGGCTTGGCTGCACACCCGATTCAACTTTTATGCACTCACGGTTTTTCCACCGCTTTGCAAATCGCCTGGGTGGAAACGAGAATCGTCGATTCGTTACAACGATTTTCGGTTGATTCGTTTCAGTGTCATTTCGGCTTCTAATGTTCGATTCGTTTTGGAGGTGACCTAATCTTTTTCTTTTCGCGACAAGAAATTCAACTTAAAATTAGAAATTGTCAAAAGTTCGTGTTCATCTGTAAAATTACCCAGACAAAAAAACATATATGTAGTATGCATGAATATATATAACATGTATATTGACATGCATATTCACATGTATGTAAAATAAATACCAAGTTTATGCATTCACATATGAAACCATACGTAAACGTATGTGCGACAAGTATGTAACAGATATGTGTGTGAAAAATGTATGGCATATGTCATAAATGGAATATAATAATATTTAGGAATATACTTATTGTAAATACGAAATTAATTGCATGCAAATTGATCCTCAACTAACCCAGACCGGACTGTCACGAAATTTCCTCTGTGGAAACATGTAAATATAAGGATTAAATTGTAGACGAAATTGGTAGAAAAGTGATTTCAATTAGTGTAGAATCGTGTAGATTAAAACGGGATTCCCGGGTCGAAATTTGTAAAAACGTGAGGGCCAAAATTAAAGACTTGTTTTCAGGCCCTCGACCGGCTGATGGTTGCCGAAAGTTCAAACGACCAAGCCCTCCGGGATAAAAGAACGATCGGTATTCTACGTCAACTATTTCCAGACATCTCAAAGGTGAGCTAATCCCGATGCTTAATTCAGAGGATCAGGACCGGCCAATTCTTCATTGTTTCTCTTTTTCTTTTTTGGGCATCGATTTTTTTATCGCACACTCAATAGTTATAATATTCACTACTGTGATGACTCACCCATTTTCATGCTCACTTTTTCGACGAATCTATTCAGATTATCACATTTTCGAAACACCAATTGCATATTCAATAGATCCGATATTAATTCAAAGGCCGAATTATCAAATCAAAAATGTGTTTACAATTTTGAGTGATAAATATTGACATTTCTTTTATTGGAATTCTCATAATCGCAGTGATAATAAAAAAAAATATAAAAAAGGAATTATAAAGAAATCTTTCCACTCGCTGTTTTTTATTAATTAAACGAAATCGAAATGCGTGAATCAGTCCTCGTGTAGCAAAGTGCTTAAACATTGCAATGTTACGAGCAAATCGCACACGCTGATTGACTTGCCACGCGATCTTGTTACGTCCCAACGCAAATACAATTTTTTATTTATTTATTTACTTTATTTATTTACTCTATTTACTTTCGATTGCAATAATTATTTTTATAGAATATCAATAACATAATATATATATCGCATATCAAAATCACTGGCGATGAAGATTATTACCAGAATATAATACAATCACTATTCAGTGAAATTAGGAAAGGAATAATGAATATAAAATAGAAAAATATAAATTTACATCTTATTTTGATCTGAAAATGACCAAATGTTAATTATCACGTTTGGATCTTGTTTAGATCAGATCTGTTACTGCGAGGAAAAACCAGTTATGTGTATATGTAAATCCTATACCACTTAACTGGTTATTCCTTACAATCACAGAGATTTCAATGGAAGAATGAGACATTTTTCAATCGATTATTTAGATCGGAAGTTTATCTACATAAGAACTTTTTCAATTTTAAAATTTTGCAGTTTCATGGAAGATGAACATCTCATTACTTTGTTTTCAAATTTCTTTGCAAGGTCTTGTTTAGATCAATTTCCGATCTAAACAAGATCGAAGACTGTCTCTTTTCAAAATCTGGTCTTTTACAGATCAAAATAAGACGTGAACATTTTTAATCTGGCAATGTTGAAGAAAAGATTGGGCATATCGAGGGGGCATCTGTTACGAAACCGAACGGAAAGATGCAGAGCACCTACGATCCCTCATCTTCTAAGTCACTTTTGCAACTCGACCGTGGAAATTCAAACAAAAATAATCGACCGAATGATGTATCGTCTCATTCGTTATGAAAGTTTACAGTAATTAACGTATGCGTAATACAGGGAAACCGCGATGGATTGATTTATAATAGAATCAGATAATTTAATTGGTAGACGTGAAATTAAGAATGTTAGTAACATCATAGAAACTGAAATCGGTAAACAAATTCATAAATTATGAAAATTAAATTTTTTATGGAAAACATTGAAAGAAAAAAATTAAATTATATTTTACTTTTTTGGATATAAATTAAAAGAAAATAATCCTAGTTTAATGAAAATGATATATTTGAACTGTTGAAAACTTATTTCTAATTTGTTTGGTGATTTTTAAAAATTAATTTTGGTACATTAGAATGTAACATTTTTTATTATGTCACTGAATGGCAAAATTCTATTATAAATTTAATTAGGTCACACTTGTGACTTATTTTCATGTTTCTGCCAACCGTACATCTCAATGATTTTATAACCGCGCTGCACTTGTTTTCCTTGGTCGTTTCCTATACGCTCGTTTAAATTGCCTTGAAAGACAAAAGTGGCATCAATGTGCCAGCCGTTCGTGACTTACTAAAGAAATCGATGCTGATAAGTCCCATATTACTCAAAGGCGCTGTTATTTGCAACGACCTCTTACACACACTTGCAAACATCAAAAGTTGTGCAACCGAAACATTGACCTTAAATAAATTAATTCGATCGAATGGTACGTTCAAAGAGGACTTCTAAATGGAAGAATTTCTTTTGCATACGCGATCCTGAAATGTTATATATTGAAGACGGTTTTTTGTTTCTACACCTTTCACAAGTGAAATGATTATTTTAAATTGAAGAAAGTTACAGGCAAAAATATAACGGCAAAGTAGACTCGCTGAATTGATATATACACATAAAACGACATACAATTAGAAATTTCCGCGATCATGATTGTAAACGTACAATTTCGAATGCGAAATGAATGAATCTTGGCAAATGAGTAATGTTGGTATAACGTGTTTTTAACAAGATTATTGACTTTGCAGTGTGTAGCAAACAAAAATTTATCACATTCGTTACTGCGATGTTTCTCAAACAAATTTTGTACTAAAAATAACAGACGAAACTATAATATGCACCGTTTATCTTGCAAACGATGGGTATCTCAAATGGTATGAAAAAGTTTTTTTTTTTTTTTACATCAATTAGAATGACCGAACGAAAAACTTGTTCGAGATTCATTGTAATATTACTTATTACACATTTGATGGGGTTTATGTGGTTAAAAAACCATATTTAAGAGATTAGAGGAAAATTCTGAAACGGGTATCACGGCACGAACCATATTAAATAGCTCAGGATGGTGAAAGTTAATTTTCTACATTTCTTGTATTTTTAGAAAAGCAAGTAGAAAATTTTGTACTTGATATCAATTAATCAATGATGAGACAAATCTTGTTTATCCGAGCGAAATACACGTTTGGTTTTGAAAAATTGTTGGTACGCACCCATTTCACGCAAGTCGAATTTTATACATTTCAAAAAATCTTTCTCATGATCACGATCCACTCAGACATGGAACCTCGCATGGAACTTAGTTGGTTCAAATTGACGGAACCGACTGCAGCAACTCATCGTTCAACTTTTTTTCCAATCAAAAATGCAAAATTCAAAATTGGTTTTTGGAGATCAATCTTTTTTTTTTGTCAATCAACAATTTGGCACAGATTTGGATTCATCTCAGCTCGCTATCGCGCCTACAGTTCAGACGCCGAATCTATCTCCTTTCATTTTCAGTCACCCCGGCCCAGAAAAGTGAAACTCTTATTGTATAAATTAGTTCAGAATGAGAGAAGGGTCAAATTATTTTCTAGATGATCGAAAACAAGGTCAACATGATAGTGACAGAGGTGATCCGAGTTCTCGGGCCCGTCGTGCTCCGCAGTGTTCTGAATCAAGGCGGCGGTGGTGGTGGCGCTGGCGCTGGAGCTGGAGACACCAATTCGAACGACAAAGGCGCCGACGACGGCACCACGGTGACGGTCTCGTCGCCGTTTGACGACGACTTTTTCAAAGATGACGACGACGATTTCACCTCCTCGGTTTCTAAAAGTGGTTCCAGAGTTGTAGTTGCGCTACCAACCTTCCCTCCGGAAGAGGACGAAGATCCGCCGGCCACCAATAGCCCCAGCACCACAAAATCATCCTCTGATAACGACATCTAAAATTTCTAAAACTCCTCTAGATCTCACTTTTGTTCCGAAAAATAAGCAAACTCTATGGCTATCTGTAAAAACTTCATCTCTTGAAAAAGGTTTCAGTTCCATCCAGACGAGGAAACTAGTAACCTTGAAAATCACTCTGACATCGTTGGAAAAGTGCAGATTTGGTTAGAGGAAAATCAGAACAGGGTCTGACTTCCAGACCTGTCGTAGATGCTAGTCACCAAACAATTATTTAACATTCAAAAATCTTAAATTTATAATCTTTCCCGTGTTAAAACCGTTCATAAATTCCTCATTTCGAATATCGGTTGGGAATCATTAGAGCAACAACAAGTCATAATACAACTTTGCTACACTAAAAATCCAAAATTTGTTTACAATATTTTATCGTCCTAAACAATTCTAAATTTTCTGATAAATACAACTTAACCATAGGAAATATTTTTTTTCTGGAATTCTGGAAAATTCAATTTTAACCAATTTCAAAACGTAGGAATTCCTGAACATTTTGAACACGGATTTAGATTTGTTTTATTTTATTTATTTATTTTTTTATTTTTTTTTTTTTTTATTTATTATAAAAATTTATTTTCTTCAAACCAAAAGTTTGTCTTTCCAGAATAGAGCAAAAACAAATTCCATTCGCAAATTTACATTCTGATGTTTGTGTTTACACTTTTTCTTCATTCATTCAGATCTGTCTGTGCTTTTAAGACAATCA
>JAPYZS010003036.1:0-11170 GCA_030522925.1 Trissolcus japonicus
TTGCAACAAATTAAGGGATATTGCAAAAGTACCACAGCCACCTGGAAACAAAGAACCTGGATATGTCAAGACACGGGATGTAATAAAATCTAACATTCTTAACATTCGTAACGAAATCAACGACACAGCTGTTCAGAGAAACGGGTCAGATGAACCACAAGACATGAAAGTGAGGAAATTACAACAAGATATCTTGATAATACCACGACACATTTTCGGAGATCACAGTAAGTGTGACTCTCGTGGATTGAACTGTTTGTCCAACAGAGTTTCTGCTGAAAACCACATGCCTTCTATTATCAAACATAATTTTGATACCAAGATAGATGTTGTTATGAATAGTTTCAGCGCTCACGCTCCAAGTTTGTTGCTCAACGTCACAAACAATCCAGCGGAATTGTACAACTCTGTATTTTGCAAACTCCTCGAAGGTAAACGTGTTTTTTTCAACGCACGTGACAGTTTTCATGCTAGAGCATTGGCAACTTCAGTGCAGTACAACACACATCAGGTGTTGACCGAACTTCACAAGAATAAGGACAAACAGGTACCACTTGTCATTGAACAGATGGAAAAACGTAGACAAGAAAGTCTGTTACGAACACAAGCTCACAGGGCAGAGCATGGTCGAACAGTTGCAAGACCTTCCGATAGAGGTGCAGAGTCTTATGGACCCAATGCTAATCAGCCCGATATGAATATGGCCCAATACGAAATCAACAAGGAGCACCACAGAGAAACTCTGCAAGAAGAGGCAGAAAATTGGGAAGAAAATGAAAGATCCACCAGAGATCAAAGCAGCAGTGACAAGTGGAAGTCTTTACGACTGAAAAGGATTACAGCATCCAATTTTGGACAAGTTTGCAAAAGACTACCTTGGACTAAAACTGCAAAGCTTGCAGAACAAATTCTTTATCCAAGATATCAGCAAACTGAAGCCATGAGATATGGCAAAGACAACGAAGAAAGAGCTAGATTGGCTCTAAGCAATCTGATCAAGAAACAAGTATTACCGTGCGGTTTATTCATTGATCGTAATCATCCGTTTTTGGCAGCATCACCAGATGGTTTGGTAGACGATGATGGTTTGGTGGAAATAAAGTGTCCAAAATCAGCTCAACACTTGACAGTTGCTGAAGCAATTCAAACTGTCGCAACTGTCAAACAAATTTTCCAGAAGAACGACATCAACAAAATGAACCCTAAGCACAATTACTACTTTCAAGTGCAGGGTCAATTGAATATAACGAAAAAAAAATATTGTCTCTTTACGGTATGGACTCCAAATGATATTCACGTTGTTAGAGTAGACGTAGACAAAACTTTTTGGGAAAAAACAATGCTACCAAAACTTAACGAATTTTACGTCGATGTCATAGAACCGGAAATCATTGATAGTCGCAAACAACGTAGAATGAATTCACGAAAGCCGGACTGGGTGATCGAAGCCATAGCGACTCGAAAAATTCAACAAACAAGGAACAAACAAAAAAGACGTGCAGAAGAACCTGTAGAGGATCTTATGGAAGTAGAAGTCTTTAACAATAATATAGCTAATATACCTTCTGCGACATTGTACCCACCCGATCAACAAATGCACGAAGGTTACGATGATGAAATTGTTGATATATCTGGAACGGATGAAGAACGTCGTGATTATCTAAACAACAACCGTTTTATAAATCTAGATTCTGCAAGAGCAATTATTTTGCCAATAGACTCTGCAATTAACGACACTGTTGCAGACAGTTTTCTAAAAATTGTTAGAGATACGACGTTGTATGGAACAGAAAGTACTATATTTGCTGCAGAACGTCATCTCCGGGTGCCTTTCGAAGGACAGCAAAGTATTCAACTACTTCATTCCGGAGGGCACTGGAGGTGCTTGTTTTATAATGGCAACCAACTGTTCGTATATGATAGTATAGCATGTGAAGTTGGTTACGAAAGGTTCAGACCTTATGAGGATGAGTACATACGAATCCGGTTCAATGTTGGACCAGAAAACGTTATATTTCCTAATGTAGCATCCACTCAAAGTGACGAAATTAGTTGCGGAGTGTTCGCTATTGCTTATGCAACAAGCATAGCATATGGAAGAGACGCCGCTACTGAACGTTACAGTAAAAATGTTAAATTGATGCGCGAGAACCTTTTAAGAATAATTTCTGAAAGAAGATTAATACTGTTCCCATATGAATGAAAAGGTGGTTTCAATAGTGGGCTGGTGTAAGAAAACCTCAACTGAGCTACCAGAGTCTTTCAGAATAAGTGAGCTGGTCCAGGCACTCTTCAATTGATCTGCCCGAGTCTTGAAAAATGAGTGAGCTGGTGTCAGTACTCCTCAACTGAGCTACCAGAGTCTTTCAAAATATGTGGGCTGGTGTAAGAAAATCTCAAATGAGCTTTATAAACCTCAAAAGAGTCTTTATCGATAAATGAGCTGATTTATAATTACTTCCATCGAGTTGCCAGAGTCAATACGTGAGCTGGTGTGAACAATTCACAAAAATTTTTTAAAATACATTAAATTCGTTCAAAATGTATGAACGTTTTTTGTACAAAAAGAGTGCAGTTTGTTTCTAATTTACATCTTGTTACAGATTGAATGCTCATATTCATTAATTAATGAAATATCAAGAAAGGTAGCAATTACCTAAGATTGTATTAAGGTAAGTATATTACGGTAAGTATAAAAAGGTAAGTATTGTAATTTTAGAATTAAAATAATTGAGCCGTTTAAAATGACAGTATTTTAATTAAATAGATTTTTCATTTTAATTCAAAGGTAGAAGTCCAAAAACATTAAACTTTTGTCAACTCAATGTTAAAATTATATTGTACTATTGTAATGTAAAACTCAGTTCCAGTATATTATAAGATATAAAAAAATAGTCAATGATGGTATTGTAAAAAAGTTTATTCAAAATTCATAAATCGACTTAAGTCATTTTCATTGCATATCTATTCAAAAGCAATTCATAGTAAATGACCTAAAAAAAGTTTGTTTCTGATATTGTTTCTAATTTCTGTTTGTTTATATGTGTTTTTTTCTGTTTGTTACCGTTGTGTTTGTTTATTTTCTGTTTCATATTTTTCTATTTGTTCATTTGTATTTGTTTATGTTCTGTCTGTTGATTTTCTTTTTGATCATTTTTTTGTTCGTCCAAGTTCTGTTTGTTTAATTATTTTTGTTTGTCTAATATTTATTTGGTTGTATTTATTTGTTTGCTTATGTTCAAATTTTTGGTCTCGCGTATGCGTGATTGGATATAGTCACTACCCTATTTATAACACAAAGCTTATAAATAAAAAAGTTATGAAATCAAAATAGAAAATTTTTTTGTACGTCTTCAATATCCATAATGAAAAAGTTGATGAAAGGCCAGAGGTGGCCGCGGATTGGACCTTTCGCGCAGTTCGTGTGTCAAAGTTTTATTTTTTGATAGTTTAAAATTTTTTTGACAGCTGAAAATGTGCAGTTCAAAGCTGAAATATTACTAATGAACTATGTAGCGCGCGGGAAATGCACGCTCTTTCCTAATGTACACAAAAAGTATATTGTAATTGCAAACTTTTGATTTTAATAACATATCAGGTATCTACTCGCCGCCCGATTGTCTACAAGAGAAAAATTTTCAAAATTTCACAACATAAGAAACGCGCTTTAGAAACTATTTAAATCCTTTTAATTACAATCCTAATAACGAGCAATAAAAAATAAGGATACAAAAACGGGTCGGAGGTGGTAACCAAGATTGGTGAAAGTTTGAGATTTTATAATGAATTTTTGAACAATCTTAAACGAATTAAATGATGGAAGAAAAACGTAGGACGTGCGCGAAGTGAACGCTAACAGCAGACGAAATTTTACACGACATCAAAAATTCGTCGATGAAAAATCGCAACAAAGCCAACATCAGCACCTGATTAGATTGGTCGCGGTTTCCTGACTAGACGTGATTTTATTTATTTATATTATTTATATTTATATATATATTTATATATTTTATATATATATTTATTTATTTATTTATTTAAAATAATAACAAAATAAAGGACTAAATTGAATTTTTCATTTGCATTTTAGGTACAGCAGCCAAGTCAAAATCATTGATGAAAAAGAACATAATATCATCCAGGGTCTTC
Source organism: Trissolcus japonicus (assembly GCA_030522925.1). Classification (NCBI taxonomy): domain Eukaryota; kingdom Metazoa; phylum Arthropoda; class Insecta; order Hymenoptera; family Scelionidae; genus Trissolcus; species Trissolcus japonicus. Next base: position 4,150 of record JAPYZS010003036.1, read on the forward strand.
CACAAGGAAGTGCACTGGGTGAATTTTCATTACCCAGGGTTTTCCACAAGGAAGTGCACTGGGTACTTATTTATTTACCCAGGGTCTTCCGCAAGGAAGTGAACTGGGTGATATTTATTCCCCCAGGGTCTTCCACAAGGAAGTGCACTGGGTGCTTATTTATTTCCCCAGGGTCTTCCACAAGGAAGTGCACTGGGTGCTTATTTATTGGTCTTCCTCAGGAAGTGTACTGGGTGAATATTTATTTTCCCAGGGTCTTCCTCAGGAAGTGAACTGGGTGAATATTTATTTACTCAGGGTCTTCCTCAGGAAGTGTACTGGGTGAATATTTATTTCCCCAGAGTTTTCCTCAGGAAGTGTACTGGGTAAATATTTATTCCCCCAGGGTCTTCCACAAGGAAGTGCACTGGGTGCTTATTTATTTCCCCAGGGTCTTCCACAAGGAAGTGCACTGGGTGCTTATTTATTTTCCACGAGGAAGTGAACTGGGTGAATTTTCATTCCCCAGGGTCTTCCACGAGGAAGTGAACTGGGTGAATTTTCATTCCCCAGGGTCTTCCTTTGGAAGTGCACTGGGTGAATTTTATATTTTTTATATATTTTGCTTTTTTTTTTGAATTTTCCCGCGGTGGCAGGTGGCGCAGCAGAATTGTTCAGCCGACCGGCTGTGCAATTCTGCGCCGCGCGCCATCTGTTGGCAAAGCCGGCCCGTTGTTGAGTTCGCAATCAACTAACATTTCACCTTAAGCGAGGCCGGATTGTTTGTACGACCAACTACTGAAAAAGAAAACGTTTCAGAAGGCTCAACAAAAGGTATTACTAAAATGTATACCCAAAAATGAGTGCGTTCTAATAGCACGTCGTTCAAAACACTAAATTTCAACTACCTACGTAGAAGGCGAGGACAATACCCAGATCAGTCTTGCTGTGCTTGCAACGTTACAATTTGGACCAATTTGGTTGACCATTGTAGACGCTTGGAGAAAGACGTATCACTACAGACACGCAAAATCCGAGAAGAAACAAAATGGGGGGTTGTGGTAGTATAGCGCGTTTCCATGCTTAGCTAGCAAAGATGCATCGCAGTTGGTGTGTTTTCGTTAATTTTCATTTTTCGTAACATTAAATTCATTCAGTATAATCAATAACTAATTTTTATCAAATAATTTTATTATTCGATTTTGATTTTATCAACACTTTTGATTGATAGAAATTAAATTTTGTAGATAAATTCTGACTTTGCAAGAAAGTACTGATGGTCTAATTTTGATGCTCTTGCCTTATATTTTAAAATTCCCTGGCTGGATTGCACCCGATAAAAAAGGCAAACCACCATTCAAAAAACGAAAAATCGATTCCGACGATGTAATTGCACATCGGAAAAATGAATTTAGTTCTTTTATTTTCAATGCAAAAGTAAATTGAATAGTTAACTTTAATTTCGTAGTTAGGTAACAAATCTTATAATTTTATTTAAAAAAAAATGATATCGCAGACTACTGATGAATTCGACCGCTTTCTGATTACCTCGAATGAAAATCCACCGGCGGAAGAAGTGAAGCCTTATTTAGTTTTCATTGGACCACCAGGAGCATTCACTCATTATTTCCTTGTATTCGGAAGCATTGGATATGAATTTGCTACACCCACAGCAGCACTTGATTTGGCAGTGAAGATATTTCTTTCACATGGAATGATTTATCTAAGTACTTTACGTGGTTGTTGGTTCAAAGAGTGTGTTTGAAACTTACTACAGCTAAAGACAGATAGTCTATTGGATTTAATCGGACATACGCTTTTATTGAAAAAACATTGCAAGCTTAAGTTGCACTGAAAGGCCGTTCTTGTTGTGATTATAATTTTTTAAACGCGGTGATTTGTTTAATAGTTACGTAAATTTGATTCTAGTCTAATTGTTTTAGTTGTTATTTTATTCCAGTTAACCTACTTTTTAATATTCTTATTAGTGGACTTTTTTGTGCAAACCATTTGTCAAATTACAAAAATGGATCCTGATTTTTTTTTCAAAAATATTCAAATGAACGCTGCGAATCTCATAAGCGAATTAAAAAATTCGATTGATATTCCTCGAACATACGTGGAAAATATAGTTAACATGTTTGCAGATTTCCTTAAGCAAGATGCTATTACTACTTTTTTAACGCACATTATTGAACGCTTACAATGCTTAGGAGAATGCTCCAATAAACTTGCCATTTATAGAAGTATAATTCAGGCATTGCAGGATCCTTTCGCAACTTTGAATACTGGGCACAAGTTTTTACGTTACTTAGATTTAGAAGCCTGTACTTATATTCCACCGATAGAAAAAGTCGTCGGCTTAAAAAAACGAAAAGTCCTACAAAACAATGCTCAAATTGATGTAACAACTGACGTTACGATTCAGTTCGTTTCTCTCCGTTATGTATTGACGAAATTTTTTGAAATGCCCGGTATGTTTGAGATTATAATAAATTACAAAAAGCAACTTGATGAGGAGACGAAATTAGTGTCAAATATTATGCAAAGTCCATTGTGAAAACAAAAACAAAAGTTATTTGAGGGGAAATTAGTATTTTCTATTCATCATTATCAAGATGATTTTGGGACAAATAACCCGTTGGGTGGGCATCAAGTGGAAGGAAAAGTCGGAGCTATAGATATTGTTCTACCCTTTCTGCCACCACAACTTCAATCAAAAGTCGAAAATATTCTTCATTTTGCTTCATACAAGGCAGATGATTTCAAAGTACGTGTCTTTGAAGAATATTTTCTCCCCTGTCGTGGCAGAATTAAATTACCTGGAGTCTCATGGCATAAACATAAAAACATCTCTTGGAAAATACAATGTACATTTTTCGGTCATTAAACTAATTGGCGACAATCTTGCAGTGAATACAATTTTAGGTTTTTCGAGAAGTTTCTCTTGTAAACTACCGTGCAGATTTTGTTTGACACCAACTTCCGAAATGAGTTCTATTTTACGTGAGTCTGATTGTGAATTGCGCACTGAAGAAAATTACAAACGAGATCTCGATAGACTAGATCAAAATATCTTCTACTATAGATTTGATGACAGTCGATGTTGCTCACGACTATCTAGAAGGGGTCTGTCAGTACGACATGGGTTGGTACTAAACTATTTAATTAAACAAAAATATCTGATTTTACAGCAAGTGACCGGATTTCAAGTTTTGATTATGGGGAAAATGACAAAAGCAATCGGCCGCAACCTATTAAACAAAATCATATTTAAAAAAACACATTGCCATGTCTGCAAGTGAAACACTGTGCCTGATTCGAAATATTGGCGTTTTAATTGGCGACTATGTACCAAGAGAAAATCCATATTGGCGAATCATTATTTCACTTAAAGAAATCCTCGATATTTCAACAGCCACAGTGATTCACGATGGCATTCCAGATTATTTATAATTTTTAATTCATAATCATTTGTCATTATTAATTTCCATATCATGTCCTTATTATATGGAATCCATATAAATTCCAATATAATTTCCAAGGATATTTGAAACCAAAACACCATTCTCTTATTCATTACGCAAAAGTAATGAGATGGACTGGCGCAGTATGGAGTATGAATACTATGAGATGTGAGAGTAAGAACCGAAAAGCAAAAAGAATAACAAAAACAAAATTATAGATGAATAATATTATGAAAAATATGCAAATAAAACTTGAAAAATTAAAACCTTAAAAATCATTTGACGGAAAATGTATAAAACTTGAAATGAAAATATTCTACTTTTAAACAAAATAAATGAGCAGTACAAATTTATATTAAAAAAAATTCCTTTAAATTTTTATTTTTGAAACATTAACATCTTAATAACTATATCCATCGTTTACCGACATATTTTTCACCTTTTACGCTTGTTGTTACATGTGTAACTGTTGTTTCATTACATGTTGTAAAATGAAATAAAAAAAGAAATTATACATAATATATTTTACAGAGAATCGAACCCTGTCTTCCCAATTTCAACACCTTGCACATTGAGCTAAAGGTACTTAATTTGAAACGTAATAACTTAACGTAATACTTAACTTTGAAAACGTAATAACTTATTATAAAAGTCACTCAGAGTCTCATGCAATTGTATTATTCAAATTAGTTTTTGTAATGAACATCGCATTTGTTAAAAAATTAAGTTAAATATTAATGGACAAAATTATTTTTTTATATTTATAAGTGAATATAATATTTGGTAAACAATTTATTATGTGAAATGTAAATCAGCTGTTAAAAAGTTCTGTAAAAATGTGTTAAAAAATTATCTAATTTCTATTTTCTTTAAATTGACGTTTAAATATTTTTTAAACTAATTTTTTTCAAAAATATTAATTACATTTTTGTTTTGAATCATTCAATGTAGACATCTTAATGGCCCTTCATTGGGCCCTTCATTATGCCATTATAGGCTGCTACAGGGCATAGCATTACATGCCCGGTAAGTGCCCAGAATGAATCTTCAAAGGGCATTAATAGGCCCTTCAAGGGCCTATTAATGCCCGGAGATGAACAGCTCCGTTAGAGCTGTTCGTCTCTACTTACCGGGCATGCCCTTATAGGGCCCGGAACATTTTCACGGCACGCCTTGAAAAATTTTTTTGTCGTTGGTATGAACCAACGACACTGTGCTTTTTTTTACAAACGAAAATGGAGATGAACGGGTTGGTTTGAGCAAGTCTGGCATAAAGAGAAAAGATATTGCTCAAGTCATGCCTTGCAGTATCAAAACAGTGAATCTATGGATCACAAAATATAGAGAAGAATGGGAAAACTAGTATGCAGACCACAGAAGGCATAACTCACGACCAAGAAATACGACAACAGAAGGAGACAACGGTATCGTTGAATGTGCTTTAGAAAATTCATTTTTCAGCAGCAAGCAAATTCGCTCTGATATTGGTATTCAATTGCATCGATCAAGGATTTGCAAAAGATTGGACGAAGTACGAAAAAATTACAAATTATCAATTATTTATACAGGATATATTCTATGCCGAATTTCTTTACGTAAACGGAGGGAATATCTTAATATCTATAGCAAATGCAATAGTAAAATTAAAATTTGACTATATAACTTTTTTTTTACATTTGCACGTGTATTAAATATTCCCGTATTGTTGTAAAGTGGTTTAAAAAGTCATGCAGCTGCTAAAAAGGAAGTGCTTACTCAAGAACATCGGGACAATAGAGTTGCATTCGCTGAAAAATCTTGGAAACATGTGTCGTTTTGGAACAATGTTTACTTTACGGACTAAAAAACATTTTCCACATCCGAAGATGGTAGACGACTGGTGTGGAGACCAAATGGAACCACACGATATGATCCTAGTTACGTGATCCCCAAAAAGCACAGTGGCCGGATCTATGCTTCCTTCATGGGCTGGATGGAGCTCTTGGATTTCACTTTATCGCCCAAACTTAAAATCGGATGAATTCAACGGTCTATAGTCGAATTTTGAAAGAGTTGCTTATTCCTACCACAGAAGTGATGTTCCCTGAAAATGAATCTGTCTATTTTATCTATGACAATGCAGAAGTGCACAAAGCTAAAATTTTTATGGAGTGGTTTGACAGCAAACCCTAAATAAAGCTCATTTCCCTTCCAGCGGAATTACCTGACCTCAATATTATTGAGAATGCGTGGGGAATTATGCAGAAGGACTGGGTCTCTGAACTGAAGAACATGTATGAACTAGCGATCAGTGGGAGGAACGTGGATAAGATTGAATGAAAAACTTCAACTTGCTTAACGAATGGCTGCTTCAATGCCCGGAAGATTGCGCGATGTAATCAAATGTGAAGGATACTGGACCGGGTGGTAACTAGAAGAAAAATCAATTGAAAGCAAACAGTTGTTGATTTCAAAATAAAAAAAAATGAAATTGAAAAACTATAAATTTTATTCAGAATAATTAAATAAAGACAGACAAAAAGATAAAATGATTTTTTATCTTTATCAAAAAATGACAGGTCATATTTTCAAATGTAAATGAACAAATAGAATAAATCAATCACATTTATCCCATTATGTTAATTAATATTATTTGTTACAATTTGTTTACTTATATTTAAAAATATAACCTGTCACCTCGATGTAAACAAACTGGTGTCACTTTAACCTGCGTTCAAACGACTATGTCGATACGCGTGCGCGCGACTTTATCGAATCTTCCGTTCGATAAAGTTACTAGCTGGCTTTGAGAAGGCATATACGCTAAAGACTGTACATCAAAAGTTCATAGCTAAGACTTCAGTAGACACACTAATATGCTATATGTGAGCTTATACATATAAATTCATTATATATATAAAATTAGAATAATTTAAAAAACCACGATTCTTAGAAATACTTACGACGAAAACTTATACTACATTTTGTACACTAAAATTTGGATTTTGTATAACTCCATAATACATTGACATGACATTCAATTAAAACGAAAATTTGTAAATAAAAATGTTCAATCACACTTAAAATATTACAAACTAAATTATGTAAATAATGTAAACGATTGGGAATTGGTTGGGGCACAAAAATTCTTGATGGTAGACAACAAGTTTGAGCCAAACGTTTGTCAATTTTAACGAGCGGCAGACCCCAAAAATTGGTAAAACAATCATAAATCGCCGAGTTAGTTTTAAATACACTCCGCAAAACAATGATCGAACCACCTAAAAATCCCTATTTTTACTTCTGCGTAATTTTTTCATTTGTATGACAAAAAAAATTACCAGCATAAAATTCGAAAAGCTGATGATCTAAGCTTTAATTTAATAATAAAATTGATCATTTTTCATGAATCTATTCAATGTTATAGGCAAAATACTGAAAAAAGTCACTTTTTTTTAAATATCTATAACTTTCAAAAGTTTTAATCTTTATAATGTTTTTTTTTCTTCGTAAATCATCAGGAGATCCTGAATTTTACATTTCCGCGGTAAAAGACACGTGTGTACAGGATATTGTTGTGGTTATAGTGATTCAAA
>JAPYZS010003044.1:0-11673 GCA_030522925.1 Trissolcus japonicus
TTTGCGATTTTCAGCTGTTCATAACTTGGTCAAAAATTGGTCTTTTTCAGATTTGTTTTTTTTTTTTCATTTTCATCAGCTCGGCGTTGCGGGTATTTTAATCACATAAAAATTGAGCTATTGATGAGGTTTCACCTTCTTTTTTCATGCCAAAAAGTGTCATTTGTTGTCAGCTGATAAGAAGACACGGTAGTTCCTCTGACATTTTTTTTTCTTACTTGGCCAGAGACACTACCGTGTCTCCTGATATATTATATATATATTTCCACTCAAAGGAGATGATTTTCTGGTAAAATTTGTGTGGATTAATTTGTGTTCTAAATGTTCGAATTAAGAACATTTTTCAATAAAAAGTTTTCTCTTTTTTTTTGCAATAGCAATTACAGTTTCTTTATAAAAATTGATTTTTTTATGTGAAGTATGAACTTCGTGATGGATTTTACCCGTTAGTACACTTGGACAAATTGTTTATGTTTATGTGTTTTGTTATCATCAATAAAACCAGTTTTGAAAATGATGCATGAAAACATCAATGGCAAGAAATGGGTTAAACTTTGTTGTTATGAAAAATATCAAGATGTTAAAATGTTTGACTGAAATTTTTTTTCTTGACTCGAATGGTTTTATCTGTTAGTCAAAAACTTTTATTTGTCAAAACTACTCAATAATATTAAATTATATAAGTCCAAGTCACGGTCGAGTCGTGTAACAACTCGAAGTCGTTATACGACTTAAGTATTCAGAGTTCAAATCAATCACTCGTTCCTTAAAGAATTCTTGGACGAAAATATATAATTATTTCAATGAATCATTATTTGATTTTGTTTTTTTTTTATATAAACATTGTTTTATTAACAAAATTTTTGGGTAATTAAGTAAATGTTTATCTTGGCGTCTCCGACATTTTTGAAATTTTATGACATTTATGTTTTGCACAAAGTTAGCGAAATTATTAAAGTTTAGGTACAATGCGAGTTGGAGTGTTTTAATTATTCTGGTGTGTGTATCACACGCATATTGAGTTACACGGGCTGCAGAATCTTCTGTACCTACAATGATGAAAACAGCTTATTTAACAAAATTTATACGCTACGGTTATAGCGGTGAGCATTTAATTGCCGAACTAAAAGTTTCTAAGTTTTTTAAAAATTTTTTTCTATGTTATCCAAAAATTAAAAAAAGGTTCAAAGTAAACTACTCGTGAGCCAATAAAATAAAGTGTATTTTTGTGTTTCTTTTTTTCAGTTCGCATGCAATGCTCGATTTATTTTATCTTGATTACAAGTACAACTTTTTCAAATCAATTTTCAATTTTACATTCGTATTTTATTTGTACAATATGTACTATTGCATGTTTTTTGTAAAGGATCGAATAAAATGTTTTCACAAATGAATTGTGTTTTCAATCACCCAAAAAAATGTCTCGAGGGGAAAGAAATTATAAACAATCTCATATACATTGTTGAATCGTGACATAAATCTTAAAAGTGAGGAAAAATCTTAATACCTACTTAGAATTACGATACATTACCCGGAAAATTCAATTTGACGAAGTTACTTAGAAAGTCAAACTGGGTGGCGTCATGTAAGGTACTATTTACTTTGTTACATTGCTCTCTTAATTTATGGTTAGAACTGGGATATTTCATTATTATAACCGTTATGAAAACGGATACATTAAATGCTTTTCAAGTCCTCGAGGTGTGAAATTGAAATACACTGGCTGAGAAACGCGTTTCGCTAGTTGAGCGTTAAAAATTTGTGAGAAAGTAAATGAAACAAAAGAGAGACATAATTTTGCAAGTTGCATGCAATTCTTTTAAAGGAGATCAACGTGGAATTTGAAAGTATTTTTTTAACTGCGAAATACTGGTTCTGAACCACTTATAGATGGCGCGTTCGAGCTGTGCGCGCCATGAAAGGGTTGACGGCTGTCCGGCTCGGGGTTGCAGGAGTTGTCTAAAATAAAAAATTCAAAAACTAGCCTAAAGTATATGCCATCAACGTCTTCAGTTAAGCGTAGGGGATTTTTGATTCGAACGTTTTACGTAAAATAATGGCACTTTGAAAAAAAAAACCTAAAATCGACCGCTTTTTTTGTTTATTTATATTTTTTAAAGAAACTATGAAAGATAAAATCATTTCTCTTTACTTAACGGAAATGATTGGTTTTATGAACATACTGTAAAAATTTCAAGTCATTTCGTTAAAAATTGAGCTCTGTAGGCGCACGGCTAGCAAGAAAAATTTCGTTTCGAGAAAAACGGCTCGAATGTAAGGCGGTCAACGTACACTGCGTTACAAAAAATGATGTCATTCTTGTACTATTACAAATTTCGTAATCAAATTGTAACACATGATTTTACACATTTTACAGAAGAACATTTTGAAAACAAGAGAAATAAAGAAATGAAGAGAAATGAAAAAGTTAGAAAGTGGATAATTTAATTGCCGATATTGACTATAAAAAATATGTTCCACCTCCAGCAATGAACCTGTCATCGTATGGATGCGAGCGATTGCATTATATCTACGATTGGTTGCCATCGTGCCGATTGGAAAAATAACGCTTACATGCCTATCGACTCTTATACTGTAATATTATCATATATTAAAGGGAAATTTATTTTATGAGAAGTTGATTTTTGAAGATTTTAATTTGTTCTTATTATTCCTTTGCGATGAATGAACAGGTTTGCACATGAGCTCTAGCCTATGCAAAGATAATTGTTGCGGACGCATGTATATATATACAGTTGTGTTAGATTTGATAAATTGAATGTTTTTGGTGGAACATAGTGTGAGTGGATACAGTAACTCGTCTCATGTTTCCAACAAAAATGACTTAATACTGCAATTAATTCTACATTATCTGTATGATTATACAGCTGTTAATAAATATACAGTAGAGTCTCGCCTAGCGAACCTCCGCGTAGTCGACGATTCAGCTATCAGACGAAAATCATATCTCACTCAGTCGACTTATTTTCATGCAGCATTTGCCCCACAAACCCCCACTTTCATACGCGTAACTTAACCTTCGCGGCGCGAGTTTCAAAATATTACGCGCGCACAGAATCTATTGAGAGGTGAACTGAAATAATTGGACAAATAAATAATTAGTTTTCGTTAATTTCTGCCATTTCTAGTAAGATTTTGGGGTTTCTGGCACTTCAGTGTCTCAAAAATTGGTAATATTTTTTATTTAACATATTAAATTGTATTTTTTAATTTATTTGTTGTTTTCATATTAATTCACATTTGTGATTCTTGATAAATTGATTGAATAACTGTTGTTTATCAATTATAATAATTTAATGGTATTTTTAATTGTTTAAAAATTGTTGATGAAAAATTTTTATTAATAAATTATGGATTGATATTAAATTCATAATTATTTTGATTGTCATGAATAAAGTTTATTCATGTTGTCACAATTCTATTAGTGTGAAAATATTTTTCGTAAACAATTTGTTTAAACAATATTTGATTGTAAGAAATGTAGCCAATAAAGTGCCAGTCATAAACCGACTGTTACCTAATTGCCGGTAACTCGCCCAAACAGAAAAAAAATTGTCGTAACTACGTTGGCACAACGATGGTAACGTCGTATCGACGTTAGTCGTGCCAACATTGGGTAAGCATTGTCACGTGACGCAACGCGAAGGTTTTGTTTCAATGATGTTCCTACATTGTTTAAAAACGCTGTTCTTGCGTCGTTTGTTAACATTCTCATTACGTCGGGTTCCTTCGTTGTTGGTGTTTTTAAATAATAAAAAATAATTATTTTCGTATTATTATATGAACAATTTATTCATATTTTATATGATAATTATTATTCAGGAAAATTGTTAATATTTTTAAGTAGGTTAAATTCTTTTTGTCGTTGCCTTGGAATCGAACCTTCGCCCCCGGGTGGTAGTCCGCGTCTCCATTCACTGTGTTAATTTCAGCCATCAAAATGACTCACTATCTTTAATTTTATTCAGTTTGGAATTACATACAATATCTAATTTATTTAAAAGTTTCATTTTTATTATAATATAATCCATCTTTATAAAGTTGATTGAAGGAGGAAGTTAGCAGCAAGTTGGACTTTTGACTAAGTTCATGCGTCAGCTTTTTATTTTTTGACAGGCGAGACTAGGACCTGAACCCGGGCGCGCGCGAAGCGCGCGCCAACCTCCTAGTTATATTAAAAAGTAATAGTAACATTACTCTTATCACCAGCAAGAATCGAAAAACCCTAAATCCGCATAGCAGAATATATAGGTAGTGTCTCGCTTGGTACTTGGCGCGAGACACTACCATGTCTCTTGATTTTCATTTAAGATTGTTGTGATTGATCAATTCCCCTGACCTATCTCAACCGACACAATCCTGGTGTCGGGTATTGGTGTCAGGTTAGTACCAATATACTTACAAATTCAAGCTAATCAAAATAGTTCTTATGAGTTGGTAATTAAATTAGAACAAGGTTCACTGTACAGAGATCAAAGAAAAAGGAAAGGTGTGCTTGACGACGAACAAAGTTGAAAAATTGTCATCCTAATTGTACGTCGCAATATTAAGTCATCGATATTTGTTTGTGCGATATCTGTTAATCAGAGCAAGAGAGTTTATTATAAACAAAAGGTACCTTTTGTTATACGAAGATAAATATACAAAACAAAATTATCTGTCATTTTGAGGATTGATTTAACCATAACCTGGAGATCCAATTACAAAATTCCCATCAAAGATGTTTATAAAAATATATTTCCTAGTATTATGAAATTTATTCATTTATTTTTAAATTTGAACTGATTCAATGGACTTCGAGATAAGTTATTACATTATATAACAATAATTTAGGATTAAAAAAACTAAAATTTACTGTGTCCACGTAATGTTTTTCTTCTATTAATATTGATGAAAAACATAAATTCTTTGTCGTAAGGAATGTTTCAAATTCTACGTTGGCCCTGAATTGTTTGCTGACGGAAATTAACGTTGAGTTAATGTTGGTAGAACAACTGATACAACGTTGGTTCAAGGTTGACTTCACACGCTAGTTGGTTCCATGTTAGTTCCATGTACACTGATAAAAAACCTCGGAAAAAAGTACACCATTCATGATGTAATTTTACTTTTGGCCTGTGATTTTTATTTGTTTTGTAAAAGTACACCGATTATCGATGTTTGTAAATTTTCTATGACGGTCGGTGTATTTTCACATCGTCAGTTACTGTTTTTATACCACCAGTCGTTGGTTACTTATTGCATACCACCGACCAGTGGTGTAATTTTACGATGTTTTTTATCAGTGTAGGCCCATCATTAGCTGCCAACGTTATCTCGCCAACATTGATCCGACATTTTATACACAATCGATCCGACAATGATTTAACGTAGTCAACTAAGTCGTCTGCAAAGTCGTCTGAATATTAGCAATTTCTGCCTCAAAAAAATTAATTTTTCCCAGGCTCTATTTAACCGATTGACTAAAAAATTTAAAAGAACGTTTGAAACACCATTCACTTTGACCTAGCATAGTGATTATTTGATTCGTTTTGTATTTTAAAAATGACAATGCTTTAAAATCAAAATTTTTCCTTAACGTTGCAATTTACAAGTTTGAATAGTCGCCACTTTCTAAAAAAATAAACGAATCAGAAAACTGCTACGTTATTCGAAGAGAATGTATTCGAAAACATTTTCCCGTTGAAAAAATTAATTTTTCTTGTTTCATGTTCAGATGGCGTTAGTGGCCAGCGACCTACCTCGTGCGCGACGGTCTCTTTTATTATTATAAATATTTTTTTTGTTCATACATAAAATTTGCATTTCATCAATAGTTGTTTAATCATTGATTATGATTTTCCTTTTGTCATAATAACAATTTAATAATGAAATTACTTAAAATGTCTAAGGCTGAATTTTCGTCGATAAATTGAACTCTCAAGGTGTTATACCTCTTTAATGATTTTCGATGATTTTTAAATATCGATTATCAATAGGACCTATAAGGTTAGCATTTAACAATAATATAAATTCCGCGGTTCTGATTAATCTTGATTAATTGGTTTAAATATATTATTAAAAATAATCTACTTTCTAAATTCGAATAAGTCCAGAGTCTTCCACCAATTTTAAATATTGAAAGTTCCATCGTAATTTTTACTCAGAATAAGTGAAAAATTTCATTTTTTTCAAATGGTGGAAGACTCTGGACTTATTGTACGTGTATATGAGTAATTCCATGGGAAAGATCTATTTATTTGGCCACGAAAAATCGAAATTTCAGATTTAGGGCACACTCCCGAAACAATTTTTTTCCTCTTTATTGAGACCCCCTTAGTCAAGAAAAAATAGTGCTCTACTAAAAAACCCCTTGTGACACACTTTTTTTGGTCGAAGTTCGAAAATGTAACAAAAAATGAAGTATCGCTAGGGAGAGCTAACTTTAAGTTGTTATAGTTTTTATATGTATGTTCCATCCAAAAGGACTTTTTATGCAGATCGTTTTAAAGCTTATTGTCTCTACTTTAAGAATATTGTATTGAAAACATTTTTTTCTCAATACCAGATGGCGTTTCAGTCAATTAAAAATGAAAAAATTTCTTTTTTCATTTTTGTAGCATTTATGAGTTTTTTATGTAGCATTTGTGTAGTTATTTATGTAGCATCTATTCAACGTTGCAAAATTTATCGAAGTTGACAAAAACCATCTTTTTTTCAGTCAATTTTAAATATATTTTAACTCAAGTTTATTGAAATTGGTGAAAATTATGATTAAATTGAGGTGTCTGTGTATATGAGCAAATCCAGAATTAACTGACCGTTAGCCGGACCAAAAAAAGTTTTTTTTCAATTTAGTGGCACACTCCTGAAAAAAATACACATGTTCCTGAGACCCTCCTAAACACGAAAAAAATAGGTTCCACTTTTTTCGAAAGGTTAACACATTCAAAAAAAATGTCTGATGTTTATATTTATTTTTAGGGATTCGGCATTAAAATAAGTCGATACAAAAATTCTGAATGAGTTTGGGTCTGTACTTTGTCTTATAATATCTTGTTCCCCTTATAAAAAAAGGTCAATATCCGGATGCCGGGTCACTGGATAAGGCGTATGTCGGGTTCTTATGGGGTCGCCCTAGAAAGATGCCTGGATCCGGATGTGACGCTTTAAGACAGATCAGCCGTAAGGAAAAAGATTGTTTTCTTATTAGACAATTTTGCTTTTAAGTGAGAAATTTTCTTAGGTGATAAGACCTTTATAATATTATAGATGTGATTCAGTATACTGATGTATACTCGGACATGTACTGAAGATCTGATATACTGATTCAGTATACTGATGCATACTCGGACATGTACTGAACCTTGTTGGGCACCTTGATAAGACTGATCCGTCTTAAAGTTTCACATCCGGATCAGGCACCTTTCTAGGGACCATATAAGATTCCGACATATGCTTTATTCGGTGACCCGGTATCCGGATATTGACATGAACAGGACCCAATATGGTGCAATCAGGCAAACTGGTCAGACCCTAACCCAGACTTATTTCCATTTTCTACCAGGGAGAGTATGGCGAATTCATCAGAATTTTTATGAAACAATCAAAAAATAAATTTCATGTCTTAAAAAAATAAATCTTCGAATGTTTGTATTCTCGGTTAGTTATCCTTTCCACAATTTTTACATAAAAAAAGCTGAAAACAACAATGCATTGTGATTGACGTTTTTCATTCAAATTTAGAAATCGTAACAAGTGAATTATAATCATTCAGCATTGTACTGTAATTAATGTGAATGTGCAGCGATGGGCCATTAGTTCTATTACCACTCCAGCGAGGCCTGATTGTCAATTTCAACTCCGACAAACTGACGTGCGCAGAGCCTATAAGCAAACTAACTTCAATCCCGATTTAACGTGTACGTATACGTGCAACTAGAATAAATACCAACATTTTTGCATAGGGCGTGTAATTTAAATTCTGTTAACGTTTTACTAGCCGCAATCAAACGTAATAAAAGGCAGCTAAATTTTTATAATTACCACCCTAGCATTTGAATTCACACCGCGTATTTCGCTTAATTTGTAAAATAATGCTACATTTTGAGCAGTTTATTGATCCTTTAAAAAAAAAAATCTTTTATGATATTTGTCACGTGAACCGTGTAATGCTTTTTATGAATGCATAACAAAGAACGGGGTTGATTTACAATCATGTATAAAGTATTTTCCGCATCCACAGGTAGATTGCAGACAAAGATAATTGGGGTTTCACGTAAGAAAGACATGCGAGTCACGGGGAGCGATATTAAGAATGTAAATGGCAAAGTAAAGGGTGCGATGCGAACGCCATCCAATCACTTGGGTGGCTTTGCTGAAAAGTGATTAACTAATGCAACAGCGTATAACATGATGTAATTTCAAAATGAAGTGACAACTGGCAATTAATCAATTGATCCGTTTTTTTAAACAAAAATTTTTTTAAAAAATAAAAAAATATTCAAAATATCATAAAAAATTATAAAATAAAAAATATAAAGATTCTTCAAAGAGAGACTGGAGTGGACACGAAGAGAAAAGTGTGCGGACTTTCATGATTAAATGCTCTAAAATTAAATATTTATAATATTAAAAGATTACCAGATTTCAAAACGTTTGGCTTCATACTATTTTTGTTGATATTATATCTGTGGCTTCCCGAAATAAAAAGATGAGTCCATTTTCAGAAAAATATGAGTTTTTGGTGCGTTTCGACGCCAAATTTTATGAGCTTTAATAGAACATTGTTGTAAAATGAAAATTGAGTAGTTAGTGTAATAAACATTAATCTAATAAGTAACGTGATTCCAGAAATAATAAGACAAGTCCATTATTTAATGATTATAGTAATTGACTGACATGTAAAATGCAATGTATTCAGTTTGGCGACATGGAACAGTTCGGAAAGTAACAATTGATAAAAAAACTAGTTTTCCTTCAAAATGAACTATATTTTCTTTTGAAATTTTCAAATGAAATCAGAAATAAAATTAACATGTTTATAAGATTTATTTTTATAAATGAAATCTTAAGACACCATATAACCCTACATACGATTTTCTAGAGGTTCAATATAAAAATATAGTTTGAACTAAAAACTTCGAAAAGTTAAAGGAATAATAAGACAAGCCCACAAGTTGCCGGTAATAACAAGATAACTCAAAAGAAAACAGATCATAAAAATCTCCCCTGATACGAGATTCTTTATTTCTGAAGTTCATTAGTTGGGAGTTTTCGGTTTTGTTAGGTAACGAAAACATTTTTTGCTCTAGAAATGACTCTGTATTGTCTTTGACAAATTAATTTTTGAAAATTTTAAACGTTAATAACTCGAAAATCCAAACAAATGGACTTATCTTGTTATTTCCAGAAACCACAGATATATATATATATATATATATATATATATATATATATATATATATATATTTATATTTATACATTTATGCATTAAATATATATATATATATATTTATACATCTTTTTCTCATTTAAATTATGTATACAGATATCATTCACTTTTACACTTATATATGGATCGGAGTCTTTATATACTTCGAGCTATAATAACTTAAATTTGCGAGAAAGATCTGTAGAATTTTTGACGGACTGTTTAAAAATCGACACCTATAATAAAAGACATCAATACATATTTTATCACATTTTACGACTTCTAAATAGTAAAATTAAACATTTTACAAGTTTCTAAATTGATATGTATTAATATTAACAATTTCACAAATCTATTTAAAATTTTGAAATAATCATAAACTATAGATATGTTTTACTTTATATATTTTCAAAATTTCGTACATCTAAGTTGAAATTATTGAATACATTTTTCTCCGTGTACTTTTATAATCAAACGATGCAAGGTTGTATTCTCCAATATTCAAACTTAAATATTATTAGAGATGGTCGATTTTTTTCTGTGTTATACTCATCCTGGTTTCTGGTTCTATGGCAACTTCCAATTTGACTTGAGCAGATAAATAAAACCTATTTGCACGACAAATTTAAAATTCAAAATTTTGAATAGAAAAATTCAACAAAAAAGTTTCTATCCTGTAATATCAAATGCACCTAACAAATACAGCTGGACTTTTTTTTAATTTTATTTGTCTATTTGATCATAAAGCTGAAAACCCCCAAAAAAGAAAAACTGCCCAATATAATGAAATTGAAAGATTTTCCCAAAAGGATATTTTTCTCAAATCCGCGCAATAAATCGTTATTTGAACTATCAGTCTTTTCTTTACTCCTGAACATCAGGTTCTTAAACCAATTGCAATTTATTGGCGCCAAATATCTTACTAGTGATAATAAATCGTCCCGCTTAACCGTTGAAATCGCTCGATTGACCGATGTTTCACCAGGGTAAAGCTATTATCGACAGAAACATTCAACTTAAAATTGTCAAATAGTGTACTATTGTGTGCGTCCGCGTACGCTATTTCTTTCATTGTTTGTCGCGCTTTTATATTTCCAAATAATTTCCAACGGAGCTTGGAGATTTATTTCCTTTTTACGTAGTTGATTTTACCACCTCCCTCCTCTCCTGGTTTCCGAATTTTTCAGAGCATTGCTAATGTATAAATGCCCCTCTCTGCGTGAAAATTAGGTGGTATTATTTCAAAAATTTATTGATTGTAAACAAAATGACAAAATGGGCTTACAAATGTCGTGATGATAAAATGGTTGAACGATTGCAGGTTATTAACACTAAACTGCACGGGAGCGTTGCTTTTTCAAGAGCAATATAAATCTACATTATACTCATTCGGATGACATTTGGACAGTGATAAACTTTGGAAAATTGGCCGGACAGTATCAACTTTGTACCACTGAAAATGAGATCAATTTGATGTTTTAAAATAAATCCCAACGCAGAAACGTCTAATTTGGTCTAATTGATTAATTTAATTAACCCTTCGAGTACGGATGTTGCAATATTGCAACATGACAGTTTTCAAAGTTATTTAATTTTAAACCTGCATGCAGGCAGAAGCAGTCAACATTTAGACGACTTTGCAATTGTTTCAACGTTTAGTCAACATCGGCAGACGACATCAATAGACTTCGTCGAACTATTGTCGGATCGATTCTGTATAAATTGTCGGATCAACGTTGGCGAGTTAATGTTGACAGCTAATGATGGGCCAACGTGGGACCAACGATGGTGGACTGCGTATGAAATCAACTTTGAACCAACGTTGTATCAGTTGTTCTACCAACATTAATTTAACGTTATTTTCCAACGTCAGCAAACAATGTAGGGCCAACGTAGAAGTTCAAACATTCCTTACGACAAAGAATTTATGTTTTTCATCAATTTTAATAAAAAAAAAAAAACATTACGTTGACGCATCCCTCACGGACGAAAATATATACTAATATATAAACAGATGATATATTTTATATTTTTTATATAGTCATTTATATAGACATGATGTATATATATTGTAAAAATATAAAAATTATATAAATCTGACTATATATTTCACATATAGTCCGATTTATATTCGATTTTATTATATAAAATTATATAATCAGAATATATATTTAGTTGACTTATATTCTTTATATACTTTACTTATATAATGAAAACTATATTCCTAGAATACAAAATTA
>JAPYZS010003047.1:0-11845 GCA_030522925.1 Trissolcus japonicus
CTGTGTCTGCACTCAGGTGTCATGTGATCTCGGGTCATTTTATTTTGTGAGCATTTATTTTCAATGTCGTGAACCCACGAGGATTGGAATAGCTCAACTTGAACGTGTTTTACAATGTCTCCAGGGACAAAAGGTTCTCATCGCCGCTGACGCCAATGCCAGATCAACCATGTGGGGAGATCGGCTCACAGACAAAAGCGGCGAGGAGTTGGAAGGACTTATTGCTTAGTACGATCTGTCAGTTTTGAACGTACCAGGTACTCTGGCTACATTTGAGAATCATAAGGGTTCGTCTCACATAGACGTTACCCTGGTAATTCGACAGATGCTCCTGTGGACCAAAAAGTGGTCCGTCAAGTACGATTGGACCACAAGCGACCACAGAGGTATTGTTATTAAAATAGGACCTCAACAGCCCCAAGATGAGCCTACCATCACAAACATCGAACGATATGATCTCCGTCGTGCCGACTGGGATAAGTTCGTTGATCAACTGTCGAACGCTCCGGTTGCTTACAACGAAGACCACTATGTCGAACGGAACGTGGAATTCGTTGTAAGCAAAATTCGAACTGCGGCTGATGCCGCCATACCTCGACGAAGGTTGAGAGCAAAAACTGTACCGTGGTGGACTCACACATCTAAAAAGACTGTTATACCGCTTGCGGCGACGGTATCAGGGTGTGAGGAGTAGGAGTCTAGATGAGGATTTGATCGAACGTGCGAGGCAAGCGTACAAACGCATAAATCGCAAATACAAATTGGAAGTTGGCTGAGGTTATTATGCTTCTGAAATCACCCGACAAGGATGTGAAGGAGGCTAAATCCTATAGACCGATTTCCTTGCTGTCCATTCTGGGCAAGATATTCGAACGTATGGTCGCTGATCGTCCTCAGCCAGTCTTCGAACATGACGACTTTACATCTGACCGACAATATGGCTTTAGAAACCATAGATCTACTGTGGATGCAATTTGCAAACTCAGAGAGATTATCGAACTAAAAAGTCGGAGAAGCAAATATATCCTTGGGATGGCATTTCTTGTGCTTTCGATAACCTTTGAATCCCTTCGATACTTCAGTGTCTCAGGGAACGAGGTTGCTCGGATAACGTATTCCGTGTTTTCGTGAGCTATTTCACCGATCGGAAAATCCGCATCAAGGATCAGTACGAAAACGTCGAAATTCAAACCGAACGTGGATGTCCCCAGGGCTCGATTCTTGGACCTCGGTGCTGGAATCTTGTCTTTGATGGACTACTAAAACACATCAAACGACAAGGCATTGAGGGAGTTGCCTACGCTGACGACTTGATTGTCGTCGTCGAGGGCAACTCCAGATTGCAAATCGAAACACAAGGCCCCATCGTCGTTGAGGTCATTGAAGCCTGGTGTGTCGAACAGAAGCTCAAGGTCTCAGCCCAAAAGTCGAAAATGATCTTTTTCAAATATCCGGCGGGTATGAGACCTCACATGAGACCTCCCTTGATTCGCGTAGGAGGTGAGAGCTTGGGTCTCGAACAATTCGTTATCTGGGTGTAAACCTTGACGAGAAGCTGGCGGGCATGAGCACTCATGTTGATAAGTTTGAAAATCGAACTAAAGAACTCTTCAACTCGCTGGGCAAGATAGCTAAAGCGAACTAGGGATTGGACTATGGAATAATGCGTAGCATCTACGAAGGTCCTTTCATTCCCATAGTAACTTATGCTGCTCCGGCATGGTTTGATCTGTTGAACGAGCGCAACAAGAGAAAGCTTTGCTCCATTCAGCGTCAAGCTCTCTAGCGAGTTTCAAAGGCCTATCGAACGATATCATCGGACGCTCTTGGAGTCATCACAGGAGAATTTCTGATTGACTTGGTCATGGAACAGCACGTATGTAAGCGTAATCTGAAACTGGGTAAACCGTACCAGATTTGCGATTTTGCATACAATCCTGCCGGACTCGAGGAAGTTCGATTGGTTCGTGCAAATATAAGAAGCTCTGCCCTAGAGCTTTGGCTGAACCGATGGACAAACTCGACGAAAGGCAGAATAACATGGGAATATCTCGCTGTTGTAAGAGAGCGCTTGCGAGCAAAGTGGCTCAAGCCTGACCAGTACTCGTGTCAGCTAATGAGTGGACATGATAACATTCGTGAGAAACTCTGCTCCTTCTCTCTGGTTCCCGACAACCTCTGTCAATGCAGAGTTGTCGAGACTGTCGAACATATAATCTTTGAGTGCCCTCGATGTAGCGGCCAGAAGCGAAAACTGATCGACGGTTTGGCAGCACTTGGTCACTTGTGGCCGCTTCCACCAAGACACCTTGTCTCAAAGGACTGCTATCCTTTGTTCAAAAGGTTTGCACGTGCTGTGCTCGAGACACCCAAAGTGAATCCAGAGGAAGGAGAAGCTGAGTGAGCGTAATATGGAGCGTTATACCTGATTCGAACGACCATTCTCTCTTGCGCTCCTGAACCATAGCGATGCTTTAACCCCGACTTCTGTTGGACAAGTCCGGTTGCTGTGGCAAGAGAGCTTATCGAACGTCTATTTACTACGTTAACCGTTTCACGGTTGCGTAGTGCGCCAACACCCATTAGGGTGGGCGTCTTGAACAAAACATACTTATGAGTCGTGATGAGGTTCCGTTTCCAACTTTGGTTGGATAGGTTCTTCCGAAGCGGCAAGTATATATTCTCCTTATAGCGTAAATGCGTCGGAACGGCTTAGGGGAGCTGTTCTAGTGGACCACGGTCCTTGACGTGCGCCGGCGATGGAGTGATTGTCCTCGATCACTCAAGATTCTTTTCTTACCTCGTATGGTGCAGGCTCAGATACAGCTGGGATCCATCGGTCCCCGGTTGTATGCTAAATTGGAAAGATTCGAGGGGCGCCCGTTTTTCCGTCGAACGATCATAGCGAACACGTGCAATCGGATGGCTATGCATCCCTGGGAGTGTTGAGCTACTCGGTTCCGTTTCCTGTTAGTAAGGGCCCACTTGGGTAACGAAAACAGGGTAAAAGGAACAGTATATTGCCGTGATTCGAAAGGTGAATCGCGAGTTGTAGTGCTCAAGACCACTAGATGTCCGCCCCGAATACGGACGCTCCTGGGTCGCCCAAAATCGGCCTGTTTCCCTGCTTGAGTGGTAAGGGTAGCAGGGTAAAAGGGCCACGGTCGGGACCTTCAGGTCTTATCCGCAACTACCGGGCATCAATATCGGTATCGAACGTAAAATAGCGGTACGCAGGTTGGAGGATTACAAAACTCCAAGCTAAGACTGCACGACGTGCTCGGTCACTGTCGTGCAGCCTGTCCTTCAATTGGGTATGACTCTACGGGGTAGAGGTTTGCCACCAGATAGAGAGTAACAATGATGGGGTTATACCAACATCTTATGAGTGAGTAGTCTTTCTGAGTCAACGTGGACTCTGATTGAGACGCGCTGTTTCTAAGACAGTGATAGCACAGGACCACCTGATGACAGGCAGCTACAGTGCATAGTCTGGAGCAAGCAGAACGAACGAGAATGAAGTTCTACAAGCTAAACACCGTGACCTACGGTACGATGCCAGCACCCTATCTGGCCAATCTAGTCATCAAGGATGTGGTGCAACAGCACGGAGCGGAGTATCTTCTCGCGGTGAAGCCCTTGGAAAAGTGCATTTACGTCGACGACGTACAGCTCAGTGCGGATACGGAAGACGGTCCACGCGAAACGAGAAACCAAGTGAAGAGCCTACTACAACGCGGCTGCTTGGAACTGAGGAAATGGTCCTCCAATCGGGATGCCTTACTCCCGGACGTCTCACCCAACACAAACGAATTTTACATTGAACCGGACGGCGAAGATGATAAGAAGGTGCTGGGTCTCTCCTGGTTCCCACAGCGGGACATCTTTTCGTTGAAGGTCACGCCAGTTGACACAACCGTTACATCAAAGAGGACGATCCTCTGAACCACAGCGCGATTGTATGATTCTTTGGGATGGCTCTCACCATTCATAGTCAGAGCCAAGCTGACGATGCAATCGCTCTGGTTAGCCAAGCTTGAATGGGACGACCTCAACTCACCTGATAAACCACAACAGGATTGGCAAGAGATTTGTCAAGAGCTACCTCTACTTGAGAAGATCTTCATACAAAAGTGCAACTCATAGTCTTTTCCGACGCATCAAAGCGCGCCTATGCTGCTGCAACCTACCTGTACATCGCGTACGAGCATGGAAATGTGAAGGCCAACTTGATACAAGCCAAGAGCAAGGTTGCGCCTATAAAAACAGTTGAAATACCCAGATTGGAACTATGCGGAGCTGTGTTGTTGACCAAGCTAATGCAAAAGCTGACATCTACATGACTAGGACGGATCGACAGCATCAGATGTTATATCGACTCACGCATAGTCTTGAACTGGCTAGCCAAACATGCTTTTAATTGGCATACTTTTGTCGCCAATCGCGTGAGCTTCATCCAATCCACAATACCCGCAGTATCATGGAAGCACGTGCCTGGTAAGATGAATCTCGCTGACCTACCTTCACGCGGACTTCACGCGCAGCACCCGGTAGAATCACAACTTTGGTGGCAGGGTCCAGACCTTGACAAGCTGGAAGCAGAAGAACCCTCAACATTTGCATGAATATTTGTTCGTGCATATGGAGAAGGGACATCAGCGCTATGCCAGACTCCGCCCTGAGACCTTGCTAGCCAACGAGCCTCCCCGGGATCCACGCTATCCTGGACGTGCTGTTGGCGATGAGCTCCCCAGTACCTCCAGGATGAGGTCTGCAGTAATGGTACCCCCCAGATCCATAGCCCCACCATCCTATCGGCGACGCCCTATCGGAACGAGTGTGTGCGAATCTAGCCACAAGAGGGGGCGTCGATGAGAGCTCGCTTCCAGCAGATGACGGTCTGGTGACCCTGTGCATTTGATCAGCTCATAGCCGCTCAAGGCCGGCGGTGTTAACAATTGCCAGACCCATCTAGCGGTCGCGCTCGAAACTCGTTGATAACGTAGTTGCAAATGCCACCGCTAGAGTTCGGCGACACGATCGCTCCAACTGAGCCAGCCGATCAGTCGCTTTTCATATCTCGCAGACCAACTAGCTCTCTCCCCGACTCTAGTCGCATCAGGCAAGCACGACTCTGGTCGGACTTAATCAACGACGACTCTCATCAAAAAAGAAACCACACCAATTCTCGTCGGTGCAAAAATCGACTCTTGTCGACACAGCCAAACAACAAAGCCGCGACATAAGTCGCCAAGACTCCAACTCGGCCACCTGTCATCGACTCTAGTCGAACAGGTCCCCGCTTCAGGTTGCGCTGCGTCTGGCCCCAAATTGCACTTGTGTTTCTTTTTTTTTGATCAGGTTTTTTTCAAATTTCATTAAAATTATAATTTTCTCAATATTTTTTAATTAAAGTTTTTCAATCTTATATTGTCTTCTCTTTTCTAACCTCACCTGACCAGCCCTGATTTATACAGTTAACTCGCTCGAAATAAAATTTAATAAAACTCATTCAATTAACCTTACTTCTTTAACAGTTCAATTAAAATATTGTTCTACTATATAAAAGAAGGGATCACTTATAATTTGCTTACAAAAGAGGTTAATATTGTTATTTGTCAACACATTTGTTGACAGATTACGGTAAACAAATATAGAACCGGTGACAAAAGACTTGGACCTGCAATTCCAGAACCAGCATCTTGCTTCTTGCGTAGAGGAACGGAAAAGTTCAAATTTTTACTATATCTGATTTAACGACATGGACAAGTGCATGCGTATCACCTCAATCAGTTCATGAAGCACATCAATAAGTTACATATTCGTAACATGAATGCAGCCAAGGAGAAGCAGGTGCAACGCCCGGCAAAAAAAGTTGACATTCCTAGCATGCTGAGCTATGTGCAAAAGGATTTCAATATAAATCGACAGACAGGCGAACAACCAGCAGTCAAAATTGAGTCTTACAGCGGCAGCGCGATATCGAATCCATGATCGTTTTAGAACGCTTGCTGCTCACGTTGGACCTGACCTTACTTTGCAAAGCATTATTTACGGTTTTCTTCGCTAAAGCCAAGGTCTATCCAAACAGTTAATTCGAGTTGATGATTTATATTGAAAAATGTAAGGTTTGAAAACAATCTGTACAGAGTGAATAAAATGAATTTCTTTCGTATTTGCTTCACAGTTTTGAATCAAAATGATTTTTTAAATTGAGATCAATTAAGGGGACATTTACTTTTTTTAGGTCTTCTGAGTGATCAGAAATCAATGTTCGTTGTGAGTTATTAAACTAGATGAAATTATATGGAGTTTGTTTCACTTTCACATAAAAAAGTTGAAAATTAAAAAAATGGCAACCACATTTAAAAAGTGCATTTTTTGAACTCTCTAAAACTTTTTTTAATGTGACCGCCATTTTGTTAATTTTCAACTAATTTATGTGAAAGTGGTACAAATTCCATATAATTTCATCTAGTTTAATAACTCACAACAAAAATTGCTTTCTGATCACTCAGAAGACCTGTAGGCTACCGCCCGATCAAAAGTGCACCCTAACACTTTCGATACTGCAACTCGAGTGCAACCGATATTTTTTCGACATAGTATATGAAAAACTCGGAACGAAAACAATGTTATTTATTCGTAAAAACAATGAAAACCCCGTTTTTTTTGACTGAAAAAAGTAGAAGTCCCCTTAATTGTTCGATTTGATTTGCAGATGAATACAAAACATTATAAACTCAGTTACCAACCGACTCCTTCAAGGATAGTGGCCATGCCAAACAGTACTAAAGCACTCCGTTTGCAACTGATATCAAACTCGGTGGCTCATTTGAAGCATGAACATTGAAAAACAGCGATGGTCGATGACGTAGCAGTCTGTGCAAACCATTCCGTTGGACTTGGCGGGTCTTATTCTCCACTGTCCGGTGCTCCCGTTACCACATCAGTGCTATTATACTTCAAGCTCGTTCTCGAGATTACATATACATGTAGTACCGCCTGTGGGCGCCAGATGTCACAACTTTCAGCATATAAAATTTTAGGCGTTTCATGTCCCCTCTATATCTTACTTCATCAACGTTTCTGTGTGTTCTACGCAACGAACTGCGTATAAATTTGATGAAATGAAGTGTTTTTTTAACGTGAAAAATAAAGACAGATCAAGAAAGAAAAGTAGGAAGAATCGCGAAGATTCGAGAGAGAGGCAAAAAAGACCAGGAAAGTACAGAGAAAAGTCGGAAAATTATGACAACGCGCCTATCATGGCAGGCAGACAAACCGGCGCGAATATTCTCGAGATCGATCCAGATCAAGGGAAAGACGACATCATGAGCGCTCAACCGAGCGTTAGGGTTCGATGAGATATCGCAGCCGCTCTCGTGATCGCTCTCCCGATCGCTCTGACGTGCTGAGAACAAAACAAAAACAACGAGATGTGAACAAATCAAAATCTCGTTCAAAAGAAAGGTTGGTGTCAGAGTCAAGTCACCAATCAAAGCAATCTTTTATACCTCCTCAACCAACCACAACAAATCCTGCTCTCTCAACAGCGGGCGAAGAACGTTTTTTGGATAACAATAATAAAGAAAAAACAGATGTTATTTAATAAAGGTGAATTCAGGCGATTAAAAAAATCACTGATGAGCCTGCACGAGCGGCAGAACAAATCAGAAGGCATTATGGTGCGCTTGTACGAGAGACAAGTCAAACCATATCTCAAAATGTCAAGAGACATTTATAAGAAAAATTTTGTATTTCTTTGTAGACAACAAGGAAAACGTCAATCCAAGTGCTGACAAAAAAGGGTCAAAGGACTTTGTAGAAAAAGTCGATGAAGAAATTTTTGATGTTTTTGATGAAGATCCGACGCAATCATCCAAGGTTGAAAGCCAAGATCCATCTGTCGTTCAAGCGACACTTTCAGTTTTGTCTCTCTATGGGATTAAAGAAGGAGGAAATTGGGAACTTGCTAAAGAAATACGAACCAAAGGATTCTTTCTGCGCTCCATGTAGGCAGAAAAATTTTGCTTTTATCAAAAGCTTACTTATGCTAAAATTTTAGCTAATGGAAACATTTTTCCTTTTTTTGTTTTTGCTATACAGCAATGAATCCTGAAATACGGGCGACACTCTCGGAGGCTGCAATGGAAATAGATGGACACTTCGAACAAAATCAAAAGATGTTGGGTAGTGCGTTAATGGCACTAGGTTCAGCAATGACCATGATTATTAACGAACCGCAAGAACCACCGACAGAGCAATATTAATGGATCGTTCTTTCGAGGCAGGTAAATTGATAGCTGGGGTCTATCGAAAACAAACTACATGCAGAAAAGTATTCATTGAACCCGGACTCACTAAACACGTCAAAGACGTCCTTAACGCTACCAAAACAGACAAAATGCTGTATGGGTCAGAATTGGCAACAAAGATAAAGGAAGCGAGAACAATAGCAGGAGTAGGAAATACAATGAAGTATCAACCCCAGCCTACAATGAAGAAAGGACAGTGGCCATAAAAAAACTGGCATCAAGCCCAGAAAGCAATCCGTTTATCTGGGCAAAAAAGAATATGGATACATACCGGCAGGTGAAACAACAGCCTTATTTCAAGTCAAAATATATTTATATCGATAAAACGATATGAAAGAAATGGCCAAAAAAGATTATTTTTAAGTTTCGAAAAACCTTACAAAGAAATTGGATCATAAACCATCAGCAGATGGTTGAAAAATACTTTAAAGGATAGTAGCATAGATACCAAAATTTTTACGGGTTATTCGACTAGGCATGCGTCAACGTCCGCGGCTCTGTTTAAGGGCATAGAAATAAGTGTTATTCATAAAACGGCTAGCTGGACAGCTAGATCCACGGTGTTTAGAAATTACTATAAGCGTGTGATAAATGCAAAAAACAAATTTAGTAGAATAAATTGTCTTGGTTATTTTCTATAAAAAAAATTTATGTTATTTCTTTAATTCAATTAATTTAATTCAATTCAAAATGGCCGCTAAGATAGCGGACCAAAAACATCAAAAACGAACTGTTTACTATGAAACTTGGTATATTAGGGTTTTTTGACTCGTAGATCACGAATTTGACATCAGATGAACAGTTTATTTTTGATCTTTTTGGTCCGCCAGCTTGGCGGCCATTTTCAATTTTGAAATTATTATTTTAGATTTGCTTGAAGAAACCCAAAATACTCTCTTTTACAAGTTTCTGTTTTAGAAAAATGAAAAATAAATCAATTACAGCAAAATTCAACTATTGAATCGCCATATTTGATCCGCCATTTTATTTTTTTGAAAATCTGACTTCAAATTCGTGTTCAGCGGCCCCAAAAACCTCATAGTAACAAGTTTCATAAAAAAAACTTCATTTTTCTATGAAAAAAAACCAGTTTTACTAAGGTGTGCCCTATTTGGGCACACTATGGGTCAAAGGGTTAAACAAATACCTTGACGGGAACAGAAAACCAGTCCACGTCGTTGTTCCTGAGTAACGCCAAAAGTAGTTATTGACTTTGAATAACTAGGAAGTTTAAAAGCTTTCAAAAGCTTTTCGTAAAATGGATACTTTTTCGATTCTGTTCCGCACCCTCCACCCCCTGAAGGTGGAAGGGGGGGGGGATTCTAATTTGGTGGCATTATGTAGCTTCCAAAAAATATTGGATACGTGCTTTTTTTCACATAGCAATCATGATAATTTCAGATTGTATTGGCATTCTGCCCTTTGTTAGCACACTAACGAAATTGAACTATTCCACGTTTTTGATGTTTTAGGGGTGCAATTACAAAATATGGAAACAACATCTTATACGTACCGCTACCATAGTTGAACATAATTGAGTCCGACGCAAGCAATGGGAGGATAAAGTCAATCTAAGAAGATACTCTAAGTTTCAAGATGAAAATAGTGAGAATTATGAATATTATTTATATATTTTATATTGTGACAAACATAGTAACTAAACATCAATGAAGTTTCCAGTCAGAAATGATACCAACCGGTTCATATTTTAGGAATAAACAATGTCTGTTCGTTAATAATAAAATGCCAGTAATTTTTATAATTTGTCGAATCATTTTCAATGTTAACATTACTATTGTCACAATCTCAATAACAATATACGTCGAGTTTTATCTGATTAAGCTCAGGTTAATAACTGACTATCCAATCCGCTGCTATATTGAGATTGTTTTTTGTACCCTTCAGTGCTTGCATTGCTTGCTCTCATGCAAATCACATCAACTCTAATGTTTTGATAGCTTCTATAGAAATGTTGGTCCCAGATATTGTCCTCATTAATATGATTTATAATCCAATTGGTTAATGGTAGCTTTGATATTTTTATTCTAACTGAAGAGCAGGGCGTGTTTGCAACGGTCAATAGGGAAACCCATGTCTTCTAATTGTTTTAAGGTGCCACCATCTCCCACGTCATTGACAGGTGATAGCGTACCATATTTTCTTATCTCCGGCAGCAGTTCTTCAGTTTGCTGCAACTTTTGTTCTTGCAGCATCGAAAAGTCCACGATGTCTAGTATTTCCACAATAACGTAATTTTGTCTGATAATCATAAGCATTCGATTTTGCATAGCAAAATGTCTAACAAGAACTAACAGATTAAATATTGACATATAACACAGAACTTTCTTTCTCATACTCAAACCAGTGATGCCAGAAAGAAGCCCGGGGCCTCCGCCTGAAGTTGGCTGCGCCACGTTCCGAAAACTGATCGGTTCGTGCGTCTCTCTCTTTCACCGCCGTCGATTGCGATCGAGGCAAGTTTCGCTTTTTAATGCTATTTTATAATGAAAAATGTTTGTTGTCGCGAAAAAATGTATACATGTCATTTAATGATAGAATGGACGTACGAATTGGTATTGTCATGCGCGATTTTACATTTCAGGGCCGGAATAGCTTGAAATGATTTTTTTTAAACTAACCCATGTAACCCATGTAAACAACTTAAATAAGAACTCTAGTTATACGAGTTATACGAGTTTCCTGTGGCCAAACGGTTAGCGATACCGGCGTGGGACCCTTTGGATCCGAGGATCGATTCCTTGTCATGAAATTTTTTTTCCGAATAAAATCATTCTTTCATTCTCTGTTATTCTAAATTGCCATATAATTTTCATTGCAGCTTATAAAATAGGTTATACTTTTTTATTCCAGGTATTAAAGAATATTAAAACATTATTGTTGGGGATGCGACTGAGTGGCGCCCTTTGACAGCTATGTTTTTGGAGCTAATGACGTATGTTCATACGCCGCTGCGTTCGGAGAAAATAGCGAGCGTTGTTATAAACTTTGATGTGTTCGATATTAAAACGTATTCAAAACTCCCTCGAAATTGCTTAAGATGCGCTCTGCGCCACCTGTCGTGAGGTGTGAAAAGATCAATCTTAATTATTTTGAATTACGCGGGGGTGATTGCAGCGCCACCTGGTGTCTTCTGCTGATGAGAATTGCATCGCAAAATGACAGCGCCGCCTGGTGCCCAGTGCCAAGTATGTGTCAAGCGTTGTGAACTTGACGTACGCTGTATGTATTTTGACGCACCCTTTATACGCAATCTGTGCGTCTTGGTCAGATGGATGGGCAGAAAAGGATACGAACTTTGGAATGTTCGTGATATCCTTTTTCTTACTCTACTTGCCGTGAGGTAGAGAGAGAGGGCGAGCTCGTCGGTTTTCTGGTCCGATTCGGACGCAAGCCGACGAGGATGATCACCACGTGTGGTGAGAGGGATGACCAACCTCGTCTCGAGGTGTTCGCGGTTGAAACGCACCCTAGTTACTAGGGTGGTTTCGAGGGGTTGATCACAGATT
>JAPYZS010003052.1:0-12770 GCA_030522925.1 Trissolcus japonicus
AACTCTCCATTGATATCGTTTGAGAACTGTTTGCAACACATTGACTAACATTAATCTAACATTTGTTTGATGAGATAACCTCAAAATGTAGAAAATTTTGAAGAAAAATTAAAAAATAGTTATTACTTGACTAGTTACAAGGCGGCAGAGGCTTCTACCATCGAGTGAGCAGGAGTTCATGCTCACGAGTATAGACAAAAACATACATAGAAATGTTAAATAGAGCTCAAATAGAGTTTATTTCAAATAAATTTTCAAGTATATAAAAACTTAATTCAACTATTTTTTAATTACTTCATTCAAATGAAATGTACTTAATTCAAGCTACCTTTTTCTTCAGTGAAGTCATCAGCAAAATTAATCCATACTTTAAAAATTCCTCCCGTAGGGTCATAACTGCTTGCAGTTATAATGTGTAACTTTTTTGACTAGTCGCCACACGTGGGAATGACATTATGTTGAATAGTGACAGTGTAGAAATTCGATTTGATGGTGAACTTGTTGCGACTGGTGAACTTTTTGTTTCAGAGTATCTTATAAACACGTTCGTGCCCCGAAGGTGTTCGTAAAGGTTTACATGCCATTTAAGGGCGAATTTAAATATCGAAAAGGCTCTTTTTTGAAAAGAATGACTATGTGAAAAAATTATCGCAACACTATAGACCGCGCAAGTAGAAATGTAGAAGTTTGTTTGAAAGTTATATGTTTATTATATGTGTCTCCGTTTGGAAAAAACATTATTATGTTAATTGTGGTAATCAAATAAAGTATACGACATACACAAGGAGTTATAAACTGTGTTAAATTATGTATTCAATTTTGCATATTCTTACAACGTGTTTTACAAATTTCACATTTATTACACTCCCATATTTCGAATCGGTGCAATCGCTATATTTGAATTAGGCGCAACTGCATTATCCAAACGTAGGGTTCTTATCTATTTTTTCCGGATCGGCGCAATTGCTGAAGCTCTGCCTTTAAAGACTTTTCTCGATTCGTTTCCATATTTTTCATGAAACAAAAATCGGAAGTGTCTGAATATTAAGAAACTTACCTGAACAAGTGTCATACAGCGGGACACAAACTGAAAGTTTTCCGTACAGATTGCGGTACCGAATTCAAGTGTAGTGCTGTGTTGAAATACGGAAATGTGGAATCGTATTTCAACCGTCGTGTCCGTACACACCACAGCAAAACGGTGTAGCGAAGCAATCGAATTCTGATCAACCGCTAAGACAAGTCGAGTCATTCAGACAAGTGGTTTTGCAAAATAAAAGACGAGAAGTACGCATTTAGAGACAATGACACGTGAAAATTAGTATCGTTACCACCAGGAAATCGGTCAACAATGTGAGGTGTCGCCGCACTTGAAGCACATCTTTGAGCGGTCTGGGCCGCTCAAAGGTCCGTAAGGTCTTGGGGAAGACCTTACAAGACGGTCATGGCCACGCTGAGAAACCAGGGCTCGGCGTCTCTATCCTCTCCAGACAGGATAGTAAGAGCCCTGTTTCCGCAACAACCGGAAACCACATTCTCAAGTGACCCACCCGAAGATCTGCAACACGTGCCATCAATCTCGAGTGGAGAACTGATGAAGGCCGCCCGAAAGATCGGAGACACCAAAGCCCCAGGCCCCGAACGCGGCTCTAAAAGCTGCCATCAGCCTGAGACCGGATGTGTTCCTAAATGTCTACAACGCCTGCTTCGAAGAAAGGAAATTTCCGGAAAGCTGGAAGCTCCACCACCTACTTCTCCTGCCAAAGGGCAACAAGCCCCCAAATGAGCCCTCATCCTATCGCCCAATCTGCCTGCTGGACACAGCCGGCAAAGTGCTCGAAAGGATCGTCTGCAAAACTAGATCCACGATGGACGCTGGGGACAAGGTTATTGGTATCGCTCGTGAGGCGATAGCCGGAAGAAGCTGGACAAGAGGTACGAAGAAGTACTGCGCAATCGTTACTCTCGGTAACGAATGGAAGTACCGACCTACCTCCTGAAGATCATCACCAGCTACTTCTCGCGCCGAGTTTTCGTATACGACTCGGAGGCAGGAAAGAGATCGTACAGTGTGACGGGCGGTGTTCCACAGGGCTCAGTCCTCGGCCCACTGCTGTGGAACATCATGTACGATACTGTGCTGAGGCTGCCAATGCCCGAAGGCTCTGCGACGGTGGGGTTCGCTGACGACGTTTCTGTGGTCGTCGTCGGAAAGTTCCTGGCGGAGGTGACACGTACAGCGAACAGAGCCATTGCCGGCATCCGCCAGTGGCTCTCTTCAGTTTGTCTGCAGCTTGGTATTCGAACACCTTCGAATCGTTAGCTAAAGAGCATCGAAGGTCATCAATGCTCTGTCGAGCATCGAAGGTCATCAATGCTCTGTCGAGCATCATGCCTAACATGGGTGGGCCAAGGCAAAGCCGGAGACGTCTTCTGTCCACAGTCACCGTCTCCATCATGCTGTATGCCGCATCAGTCTGGTCAACGGCTATGGGCACCGCACCGCATGCCCGCACGTTCTGTAGGGTCTACCGAACAGCTGCATCACGCGTCATTTGTGCCTACCGTTCTTGTGCGTACGGTATCTGGTGAGGCTGCTTACGTGTTAGCTGATATGGCGCCAATAGATCTTATGGCGGACGAAGAAGGCCGGATGTACCGTCACACGAGAAGTTGCTCCCGGGGATGCAAGACCGTTAATGGTGCAAGAAGAGAAAACGAAGACCATGGAGTTGTGGCATCGCAGATGGAACTCATCCATGGATGGAAGGTGGACATACCGTGTAATCCCAAACATCAGGGCGTGGAGCGAAAGGGAACATGGCGAGGTCGACTTCTTCCTCACTTAGTTCCTGACAGGTCACGGCTGCTTTCGGTCATACCTAAACCGCTTCGGGCTGGACACCTCGCCATCCTGTCCAATCTGTGACCCGGCTGAAGAGACACCCGAACATGTCTTGTTTGAGTGCCCCCGTTTTGCCGCAGAGAGAGAAGTGCTGACCAGGAAGCTCCAGACTAGGTCGACACCAGAAAACCACGCCAGTCTGATGTTACTGTACGAGAACAACTGGAGGTCGGTAGCGGATACGGCCTCGACCATACCGAAGAAGCTGCGGCAAAAAGAAAAAGACGAGGAGGCAACAACCTCGATAATGATGTAGGCAACTAGCTAGTCCACCTCACGCAAAGTAATGCCTGGCGGCAGTCCCGCGCGAGGAAGAGAAGAAGTACGCAACTCTTGACTAGCGGATTTTCAATTGAAATTTTATTAGTAGTATAGGGAGATTAGATAATGAAAAAATACACACAATCATTACTCTAAGCGCGAAGAAACACTCTCACGATGTTTGTACAACCTTATTTCCTTATTGAAAAATTCATACATTCACGGCAGATCGATTTTATTTATCATAATCATGATCATTTGTTTTGATACACAAAAATCTCAATTTTTCCAGTAATGAAAAGGATGAAAGTCGTCATCTAGACCACCCCGACCAAACACACTCGTTGTGAAAGCGAAGGAAGGGCAAACCTGTGCGGACATCTTAAAGTCATTGAGGAGTGACCCAGACATAGAAGAGGTGGAGGAAAGTTTCACGAAGATACGGAAAATTGACACTGATGGTTTAGTGCTGGACAGGAAAGCCCATGACAAGACAAGAGAGCTACTATCAACGATTGTGACCAAGCTGAAAGATCAAGCTGAGGTCTCTAGCAAGGGGACACAAAGGCCATCGAATTGAGAGACCTGGACGAACTCACAACAGCTGATGAGATATACCAGGCTCTCCGCTCTCAGATAGAGGGAGCAAAAAAGATTGAGACAGGTGTGTTGAAATCACTCCGACGAGCCTTCTGGGACACCAGAACCACCAGACACCAGCAGCACCAGGTTCTGGTGCTGCCAATCAAACTGGCAAGAACGATCCTAACTCAAGGCAGACTCAGAGTGGGCTGGGTTGTATGCAGAGCCAGAGAGAAGGACACGGTCATGAGATGCTACCAATGCCTTGGGTTTGGCCACCTTGCTAGGATGTGCAAGGGCCCAGACCGCTCAAAGATGTGCTTCAAGTGCGGCGACACCTCACATCACGCCAGAGACTGCAAGGCAAAGGACATCAAATGCTTGCTATGCAAGACGGATGGAAACCACCGCACTGGCAGCTACGCTTGACCTGCATATCAGCAGGCAGCCCGGGTCGCAGCAAATCGGAAGAAATGAGGTTCCTTCAACTGAACCTGAAACACTGTCAGGCAGCCCAAGATCTCTTTTGGCAGTCGGCGCAAGAGCAAAACATAGATGTCGCTATACTCTGCGAGTAGAACCGTGACATCCAGTACGCGAGATCCTGGATGGCGGATAGCACTGGTCGAGCAGCTATCTGGTTACGCAAGGGCCTCTTCATCCAGGAGGTACAACCAACTAAGCGAAGCGGATTCGTGTGGATCAAGATGCGAGACATTTACGTCTGCAGCGTGTATGTCTCATCAAATGTTACCATCGAAGAATTCCAATCGACCTTGGATGAAATCACGCAAGAACTCCGCAGCAAGCGCCCTGCTATAATTGCAGGTGACTCCAACGCGTGGGCCACAAACTGGGGTAGCAGGCTGCCCAATAGACGAGGTGAACGTCTCCTCAACAAGTTCTCCCAGTTAGCGATGGAGGAAGCATCG
Organism: Trissolcus japonicus; assembly: GCA_030522925.1. Taxonomy (NCBI): domain Eukaryota; kingdom Metazoa; phylum Arthropoda; class Insecta; order Hymenoptera; family Scelionidae; genus Trissolcus; species Trissolcus japonicus. Next base: position 4,681 of record JAPYZS010003052.1, read on the forward strand.
CGGGTCGCGAATACTCTCTAGCATCATGCCCAACACTGGAGGACCCAGGCAGTGCCGTAGACGCCTCCATTCTACGGTCACCAGCTCCATCCTCCTGTATGCAGCACCTGTCTGGTCGTCGGCTATGAACACCATTTCATACGCCCGCATGGTGACCAGGGTCCACCGAAGAGCTGCACTAAGAGTGATCTGCGCCTACTTCACAGTATCAGATGAGGCTACGTGCGTGTTGGCAGACATGAAGCCTATTGATCTGATGGCGGATGAACGGGAGAGGATTTATCGCCGCATGCGAAATCCCTTAATGGCGACAAGGACTGAGATGGTACAAGATGAGAAGACGAAAACCATGGAAATGTGGCAAAGACGAATGGCAGGTGGACTCACCGCCTTATCCCAGACATAGGTTCCTGGATGTCGCGAAAGCACGGCGAGGTGAACTTCTACCTAGGCCAGCTCTTCACAGGACATAGCTGTTTCAGGTCATACCTTGCAAGGTTTGGCCTTGACACGTCACCAATGTGTTCTACTTGTGACAATGGGGAGGAATCAGCAGAGCAGATCTTCTTCCAATGCTCCCGCTTCACTGAGGAAAAGGCAGCACTTGACCAGCTGCTGCAAGCGCATGTGACTCCAGGAAATCTCGTCAGCCTGATGATTCTGGACAAGGAAAACTGGTTGGCGGTGGCGGACATGACCGCACGAGCAATGGAGAAGCTCCGAAGTGAGGACGGAGAAAGACGAACATAAAATAGACGAGAACAGCGCTAATAGCTGATACAGACGAGTGCAGATAGCCAGTCCACTTCGGGCGAAGTAATGCCTGGCGGCAGTTCCGCATGAGTGAGAAAAGGAGCTCCCAAGGGTTAGGTTATTGGTGGGTAGGGATCTTAGGACCGAGTCCCACTGGCCCTCGGAGGTAGTCATTAGAGACATGCCACCGAGGGTTGCGTTAAGTGCATTTTCCTACCCTTGTGATAAAAAAAAAAATTAAAGTTCAGGAAGATTAGTCCAGTTGCAAACATTTTTGCGTTTTGAACATTTTAATAATAAAGAAAGTAATTTAATTCTCGAAATTGGTACGGAATTAAATCACATTTTTTATCTCACATTTTTTATCTCGATGGAGATAAATTAACCTGTACAGACACAGTGATGCATAAAATCCGTACTACTTCTGAAACTCCTTGTTATGGCTCGGTAAAAGAAATAATTATTTTTCAGACTGAGTTGATTCTAAGTTTCATTTATTAATTTCTCTGGTACAGATTAAAGTCGTAATTAGCTCGGAACTGCCGGCGGAAGGGCCGGTCCCCAATATTTAAGATTGAGGTTTTTCGCGGTGTTGGGAGGTGCTCCGCCCAATTATGGCACCTGGTGTGGTACATTTGGTCACACGCAGCGTTGACAAAACGTGACCAAATGCAGGTGCAAAAATACTTAATTAGCAGAAAATCGCGAGTTCGAGTGCTGAATTGATCGCTCAGCAAACGAACGGATGTGATCCAGACAGGTATCGTGTATCTTTGATACACGATATTTTTCTGGCCATGTAATTAGAGAATTAAGGAATTTATATTTGTTTAAATAACATCCTATATCTGCAAAAACTTACCGTTATCCATTTGTTCACGAAGAAGAAGTAAATAAACAAATCGAAAAAACGTTAGCAGACAAAATAATTGAACCGTCCCTTTCACCATGAAGCTCTCCCTTGTGGGTTGTTCCTAAAAAACCCGATGCCTCCAATACCGTGAAATGGCGTGTTGTAATCGACTATCGTAAATTAAATGTAGTCACAATCGGTGATAGTCATCCTTTCTTAAATATCTCAAACATACTCGACCAGTTGGGTCACTCAAAATATTTTACTACGTTAGATCTCTACTCAAGTTTTCACCACATAAAAATGGACCCTAAAGATTCATTGAAAAAATGTCGTTTGGATTAATTCCTTTAGTGAACTTACGTTTGGTGCATCTCAGAAATTTTGAAAATATTGTCAAACTGTGCAAAGATCAAATTGTCAGTTCCGTTTAAGAAAAAATTAATTACGACCAGCGTTTTAAAAATACTACGGTCTGCGATTCTACCATGTTGATTATGATATTGTACAGAAATGAATTGAATAACTCTGTACTGTCAAAAATGAATACTGCGCTACCTGTTCAAGATATCAACTTTTACGAAATTGTATTAAATGAGATCACTCGTCTTTTCCTAGATGAAATTGTATGGCTAGTACGCCAGAATTTGTAGAAGGAAATGAAATAAAAAAATGTTGAAACGCAGAACCAAAACGAGCAAAAACACGAACACATTTGACAACACGACATTTATTATCGAAAGGACAATGATCGACTGACAAACAAATTTTTAGACTTAATAAAACAAAACCATGACAACCGAACTCGCGTACAATTCAAAAAGGAACGTTCTAACAAAAGAAATGTAAAATACAATTTACTGTTATTTTTTATTAATAACCGTTTTTCAATAAAAAATAGAAAGCGTAATACAATATTATTTTTAATAGAAATTATTAATATTTCTGCGTTGGTGGTATAGGCACCTAGCTCGGACCTTGTTTCCCCCACTCAGCGTCGTCGACATCTACGTCAATGACGTACGGCTGCATTTTTCCTGAAAAAAAACAATATTCATAAATATATTTAAAAAATTTAAAAAAAAAGCAATGTAAGAAGAAATTTACTATGAAACTCATGAAGCTCTTGACGACGCCAACAGAAGAGTAGGAGGAAGGGGTCTCTTCAAGGTCCGTGCTCCCGGATATACCCTTTTGTTCGAACCGTCGATTAGGGGGGTCTCTCCATGGTCCGTGTTCCCGCATATACCCTTTTGTTCGAACCGTCAATTAGGGGGGTCTCTCCATGGTCCATGCTCCCGCATATACCCCTTATCAGAACGGGAAGCGGATCTCCCCACCAACCACCCTCGCGCCAATTAGAGCCACGGTACGCCCTCTATAAGCAGCCGACAACCACCAGTTGTCGGCGATACCTCGTAGCGGTAACACCTCCTCCAGGACTCCGAGAAGCAACCCAGAGAAGAGCGACCAAAACAAGGAACTCGACCAACCATCCCAGAAAAGGAAGGAAGGAAGGCCGGAAGGAAGGAAATACCAACCAACCAACCAACCAACCAACCAAGGCGGTAGAGCAGTACCAACCTTTGGTCACCAAATCACCCTTTGCTACCAAAGGTCAACAAACTAAATTCTATTATCGCGTACCATTTTCATCCCCCATCTTTTGTTTAATTTTCTTTATTTTTTTTTCTTTTACCGCCATCACGGAGGACTTTACCCCCTCAAGCCCGCGTGCCCTCTCGCGTCCCCAATTACAGGCTATACGTCACCGAAACGCGCGTTCTCGTCCGCGACAGAAAATCAAAGCGGTCGAAAATTCAATTAAATATTGGTGAATTCACGAAAAGTCAACAATAAGTGTCCTTCATTTTTTTTACCAGGAAAACTTTTATTTTTGTAAGCTTATAATATATTAAAGTGTTTGTTTTTTAGACTACATTGAGGAAATGCAATGAAATAGTAAAGATTTCATAAATATGTAACATTTATACTACGAAACTGAACGAAAATGTAAGCTCCGTGGCATGTCCTGAATAGCGATCGCGCAACGACAGTCAGTTTAGAGAAACTATAGAAAATCTCATTTCTGTTTGTTGTAGTCCAATAATCATGACTTCATCACACAATCTAAATTCTATTTATTTATGTCCTAAGAAAACGACAAAAATATAATGAGAAATAAAAATCAATATTTTCGTATCGACAACAAGCTCATAAGAATATTTTAATCAGTAATATGAAAAGCTCATAGAATTATAAAAACTATTATCACACCGAAAGGAAAAAACAACTATTTTCAATGACCAGAAATTATCATCGAAACCTTGAAATTTTCAAAAGACAACACTTGTGTAATCACCGTGCTCACTGGGCCCTTTTCATTTTACATCGAAATTGAGCTATATAAGAATTATTTGACGTATTTCATGGTTAAATTTCATAATACAAGCGGAAAAATTTTTTGTGAGGATTCGATAAGGTATCAATAATGCTTAAATAGTGTAAGCTCCATGGCTTTTGTAAGCTCCGTGGTCAAGAAAACACTTTAAATCTATTTATTAAATAATAAAAATGATTGTTTTTTCTGTGAAAGCTATTGTATGGTTATTTAGACAACAACATGAAAGAATCTGGAGGTATCGGTAATAATCATACGAAATTAAATTTTTCTTAATTTTACTGAAATTATATTATATTATTATTTTACTTTTCGTGAATTCACCCATATATAAGATTTACTTACATATATAAATGTCTGTTTTAGGAGGAGGAAACTCCGTATCATGTTTAGGAGTAGTGCTGGGCGTTAACTGCACCAAGACATAGAATTCTTAGCTCGAGCATATTAACACCCGAAGAGGTTAGAGAATTGGGGCCAGGTAAAATCTTACAATTCTGTTAGGTTATAAAACTGGCACCAATTATTTACATAAGAGGGGATAGTACAAAGGCTTACGCTAGGTGCTTATTGCGGTCCCGAACGCAACCCCCCAAACATACAATTATACTTCCATATATGCTACATATGCATGTATGGGATCCGCCATTTATGCAACCATAAATGCCGCATATACAGTCCGCAAAACAATTATCGATCCACCTATTTTTACTTGTGCGTAATTTTTACATTTGTATGACAAAAAAATTAAAAAAAACAGCTGTAACGAATCCGCGGAGCGCTGGATCGATTATCGTATCGATCCAGCGATCGATGTCGCGCGGGCCAATCAAAAGCGCACGTGACCTTCGCGCGCCTTTGAAAACTGTCAACTGACAGTGCCGTTACTGCCAACGGCTCGAGCAATTGCCCTTTTTGACCTCGCCCGGTACCGCCCATAATTGTCACCCTTTTTCTGCCAAGTTACCCTTGTGTTCGCCCCTCATCCTCGCGAGTGCCCTTTTGTGCACCGCGACCACAAAAGGATTACCGCAGCCAGTACCGACGACGACGAACTGCGGGAACCGCCGACGAGGAAGAGCCGATCCTCGCCGACTGCCATTGCGTCCCGTCGCCGCCGACTGATTCTTGTCGCTTTTTGGTTTGCACACCCAGGGTGAGTTTTTGCTTCATCGCTATCGTGCCGTCTGTCCGTCCCAAGTCCGTCCGTGTCATTCGCGGCCTCGCAGGCCTAACCCGAACCCGGCCCGGCTACTCTGAGCCCGCCAAACCCGCTATAAAATCAGCCGCGCAAAATCATCCGTGGTGGCCGACCACCACCACGTGACACAGCATAAAATTCGAAAAGCTGATAATCTGAGTTTTAATTTAAAAAAAAATTAATTATTTTCCATGAATCTATTCACCGTTATAGGCAGAATACTGAAAAAAGTCACTTTTTTTAAAACATCTATAACTTTCAAAAGTTTTAATCTTTATAATGTTTTTTTTTCCGTAAATCATCAGGAGATCCTGAATTTTACATTTCCGCCATAAGAGACACGTGTGTACAGGATATTGTTGTTACAGTGATTCAAAGTTTGCAAAATGTTTTTCATGGAAACATTGGACAGCAGCGCGATCTGTTGCGATGTTAAAATTTTGTTTCACAACAAAGAATGTCAATGATAAGGTTTCCAGTAATTTGGTATGAAATAAATTTTTTTTTTATTGGAATGGGTCAAAGTTATGACAATTTAAAAAAAGCAAAATTTTAGGGGTGTGGATCGTTAATTGTTTTGCGGAATGTATGTCACATCTATGGGACATAAATGCCGCACATATATTGCATAAATGACGCATTTATGCCGCATAAATGTATGCATAAATAATATTTTTTATGACGTATCGTTGTTTTATTATTATCGCAAGGGTAGGAAACTGCACTTAACGCAACCCTTGGTGGCGTCTCTCTAATGACTACCTCCGAGGGCCTGTCGGACTCGGTCCTAAGACTATTACCTAACACCTGTCCCGAGTACCCTAGCGGCCGCGTCAACGTCGCGGGAGCCGGGCAACGTTTAGAGACGCCCGGGAACAGAACCTCGGGCTATCTAGCAGACAAGTGCCGCTAGAGCTAAACACGCAATAGGACACACAAGAGAACAGGACTGGACCAATATGGGAAAATCAAATAAAAAACAAAAACAAAAGAGAAGAAAGGAGGAGGAGAAAGAGAAAAAGGTGCTCGAAAATAGAGAGAAGACGAAATCAAGTACCGGGGAGAGTTCTTCATCTGATGAAGAAGAAGCAATGGAAACTAGTCTTCCGGCCAGCCTTAGAAAAAGAAAGCTTTGGAAGTTGTGGACAAGGACAAGGCTAAGAAGAACAAAGCCAAACATGATGAACACAGTAATTTCTCAGAACTTAACAAAGATGCTGTTGCGCAAATGAGAAATCCACGAAAGAGTTATGACATCTATCCTGAGTGGAGAAGACAGAACGGTGCAGGAAGTTGGAAAAAGAGTCGAAAAAGACATGCTTGGTCTTGCTGAGATCTTCTCATCAATGACTAACATGATCTCGGAGCTCATGGGCAAAGTTGCAGAACTAGAAAAGGCCAAAATGGTGCAGCCTGCTCTGTACGCAGATCAAGTGAGAAAAACAAGAAGTGATGCCACAGCACCCTTCTTGATAGAAGAGGAATAGCAAGCACTAGTTCCAAGAATCAGCGGAACAAGACAACCAGCAACGAAAGTGCAGACAGTGGTAAAAATCGCTCCTGCCGGCAAAGGGAAGGAAGTGATGAAACCAAAAAGGAAGTTATGAGACTCTGCAACCCGACCGAAAAAATCAGGATTAAGAATGTGTCAGGAGCGTGAGATGACAACATCGTTGTGGAAACCCAAGGAGAGCTAAACCTAGAGAAACTCATAGACACCCATAAGCTTAAGAGAGAAGGCTTCACTGTCGAGAGACCTGGAAAAGGAGACCAAGACGGCTCCACGTCAAAATCCAGAAAGACCGAAATGCCATCCTATCAAATTACATAAAATCGGAACACCGAAACGCCGTAAACAGAATGGAGCGAATTTTCAAAACATCTAAATTTGTCGACTATAAAAGTCAGACTGCCTAAATAAATATGTACATAAAGATATGATTTTTTAAAGAACATTAGATATAATTTTTTTAATTAATAATAATGAAAATTTTGAAAAATTGTTGAGAATAAAAATGAAATCACATAACATGTCAAACAGAATAATTTCATTGACTCCTAATTATCATAGTTAATAAGAACATTTATAAATAATATTTGAACGACATTAACGTCAAATTTTCAAAAAATAAACTTGAGGTATTATTCATATTACATACAGTCCAATTTATAATCAACAATAAAATGTTCACAATTGGTAATTGTCATAAACATCATATCAAATAATATTGAACATGACGAATCATTTTAATTAATAATATCCATAATTACGTAACATCGATTAGCCTAAAACCAATCAGAATCAAGTAAAACGGAAAGGCGGCCATCTGCCATCAAGCAGGGTTTATCATAACGCTAGATGGCGTAGCGAGGCTGCAAATAAAAATTTATACGATTCATTCACAATTTTTGTTTTTGAATGACAACATTTTCATTTTTAAATGTTATATATATTGAATAATTCAAGATTTGCTGTTCTTAAGGAAATAAAAATAACGATAGAAAACATGACATTGTAATTTTTGTGCATTCGAATCACATTTCAGTAGAACAAGTAGACTATATTGTTACAATTAATATAAAAATATTACATAATTGTTAATATATCACATTTTAGTTTGCTTTCATATCACCAAACAGGTACTAAGTGATCAGGTCACCATGACCGTACAAATATGTTTTGAGAACAATTTTCGCTAATCTTAAAATATTTTTGTATTATGTTTTTCAATAACTTGTAACATATCACATGGACAGGCAACAGCTGTCCAAGTGACAGCAGGTGAGATAAGAGTAAATGCGACGTTACCGGCCGATCGTCAAGCGCGCATGCGCGCAACTTGACGATTTCCATCAACTTTAATCATTAAATTAAATGTTTT
>JAPYZS010003070.1:0-11808 GCA_030522925.1 Trissolcus japonicus
ACAAATATTTGTTGTAAAAAATTTGTTTAAACAATATTTGATTATAAAAAATGTAGCCAATAAAGTGCCAGTAATGCATCGACTATTGCATAATTGCTGAGAACTCATTGGTAAAATGATACATGGCAAATCACTGATAAGACGAACGGGTCATTATTGGGCCTATACTGGGCACCGACATTCGGATGCCAGTATTGGGCCGACATTGCGCCATTTGTTACTATCGGCTAATCACAAAAATTTCCATCTGGGATAACATAGGTATCGTATTTGTTGCACAAATATTTTCTCTAGAAACGTTCAACACAATTAAAAGTCTTGGTTCATTTATCACAATGTTTTTGAGTTGAAGAGAAACTGAAATTAAAAGTCTTGGTTCATTTATCACAATGTTTTTGAGTTGAAGAGAAACTGATATTCATTTTGTCACAAGATGATTATGTCAAACTGATTTTCACTTGTTTACAAACCTCAAATATATTGGCAAATAAAAAGAGCTCTTTATCAACTTGTCACAAGTCATTTGTGACACTTTATAAGGGTTAGTACAGTTCATTTGGAAAATGTAAAGTTTAGGAAACAACTGAGGAAATTGATAGAGGGGAAAATTTGAAGCCTCTATTGCTTATCTTGGTACAAAATTATTTAAAAGAAAAACTGGTCCGTTGAAAGCTCTTGCGATAAGTAATCACTATTTGGGTCAGAACGAGTATGGATCTAAGAAGTACGTATGGATACGTGAAGAAGTTGAGCAAAGCGCTCTGGGAGAGGTGTTGAAAAAAGGAAGATCATAGTGGAAGTGTGAATTGTTGAGCGCAACTCGACTGAAACTTTTACTCTTTGAAAAGACTCGGCCGACAATGGAAAAGGATCATTGTTGTGAAATTTAGGGAATATTTTCTTTCCCACAGAAAGTATAAGTGCTCGTATAATTTATACAAAAACCAAAACCTTTCGAACTTGTGCGCGAGGCTGTTCAGGGTGTTTGATTTATTGACAGGATCAAAGAACACTGTTGGGGCTCATTTGAAATATCGGAAGCCCTGAATCCGACACCGATGCGAAATTCAAGAAAGAATTGTCTGCGCGACGCGCGCCAATTGAAACTCCGCGTACTTATTTGCGAGAGTGCCCAAGAGCTGGCATAACTTGACACGACCTCTCCATTTAGTCCAGGCCGGGATTATCAAAGTCAGAGACATTATCCATGCGATCCAATAACTTGCAAGATCTCGTGTGTTTCATGGCTTTTCGTTCAGATGAACGCGCGTCACTAACACGACTCCTACATTAATTACTGAGAGGCTCCCGGCTAATCAATGAGTGGTTAGTGGCCAATAGTTGGGTCACATCGATAATTACAGTTCACGTAGGCGGAAGTACTGAGCTTTGATGCGCTAATTTACGGCACCTGGGTTGATACGATTGCTCTCGAGAAACCAAGGTTATATGTAACAACGACAATGATTGTCTCGTGATCGATACTTGCCGGAGCACTTGACCCCGCAACTAAGTAGATATTTTGCTTTCGGGTCATAAATTGCTCCACGACCGCAAAATAATGAACAAAGTTTGCAAATAATGCAATATCCCATCACGTAAGTTGCTCGTCCAATGTAAGGTGCGGTCCTATCATCGCTGATGTTTGCGCTAAAATAGAGGAGAAAAGGAAAAAAGAGCGAGGAATGAAAATAACTCGTCGAAAAATTCCTCACATTTTCAACGCTCGCTGCGGATTTTGGAAATTGTTGGGAATTTAACGATCGAGAAAAAAGTCGAGCGGAACTGATAAGTCCGGAGCAAATGACAGAACTAGACGGAAGCAGCAAAAGTATAGACGGACGCGCTGTTAATTTTGTCTGAATATTTTATGAACGTATCCCCCGGTCTTGTTCCTTAAAAGACATTGGCCGAAGTCAATACCCGATGTCAAGAAATTACATTGTGCAACTACATTCGAGAGCACTCTACTGTCCGCTCAATATTGTTATTCCCTACTTGGAAAGTCGTGGTCACCGGGCACAATGCTACGTCAACCACAGCGTTGTACATACCGGGCCAATTGAGTTAGAGATACTATCGAATATCGAATTTCGAATAAGGCGCCCAAGTCGCGTAATAAAGAGAGTTCAAATATTATTTTGCGAGGCGCCCATTCTTTGCTTTATCGGTACAACGTTTCATTCGTCCCTTACCGTCTATCTTGCAGCAGAAATCATTACGATTCCTCTTTGACACGTTCGACATTCGGAAATAATAATGTCGAATCAAAGATATCCCACAGGGACGAAAATATATGCACAAATATATGTCAAATTTATATTTATTATATAAATATAATACATTTGTTCGATAAAATTTATATTAATTTTATATTAAATTTATACAACTTATTGCTCATTTTTAAATAACTTATAAATGAAAATGTGTAGAATATAAACGAATATATTTTAAATATATAAAATATACGTGAAATATATTTTCGTCCGTGCCGGATGGAAGGATTCCAATTGAAAATTCAAATCCATAAATAAGAAGTTCGATCAGAAAATCCTTTATGAGAGTTATAAAAACATAAAATGTACTTTTAATTTCAAAGTTTTTTCCTTGCTAGCTGCAAATCTATTAAAACCAATAGTTCACAAAAAAAGATAAATGAATAAGAAAAAAAATTTATAACTGAATTTTTGTATTGGATTTGTTTCCTGCTATACAAATGCTTAATACGCTTTTGGTCCGAGCAGAAAAAGTTAATCGCAATTCGACCGGTCACTTTGATTGAATATGTTGTTTTTTTATTATAAAGATGAAGAAATGTGGGTGATTACAATCAGGGGTCAAGATCGGCAGCTACGGTGCTGTTTTGCCAACGCAGGTCGTATGGTTGCCAAAGTTTCAGTCATATCCACGACGATCTGTACGCGCTCCAAAAACTTGTTTTTTCTCCTCACCGAACCAAAAACGCGGTCGAAAACAAATAAGCGCCCTCGTGGTAACAAAACATAAAACTTTTTCTGTAAAAAATTAAAAATAAATTCAAATTATTGATAATTTACAATAAGAAAGACTACAAATAAAATTATTTCCAATTCAATATTTGTTAATCCAATTCAATATAAATTAATTTTCAGCTGATGGGTTGTTCATTGAATTCGAAAAAAAGCAAGATTATTTTTTATTATGTAATTTTGTTCAAACGTGTGAATGCACACGTAATCATCACAGAAACGTGTGTATAAAGCAGTTCAATAAGTCTCTTGAAAACGGAGTGGGGAGGGGTAGGGGGACAATATGGATGTGTATATATGCGCGGAGCGTGTTTTCAGCAACCAACGTGACGGCGCCTCATGACTTCGTTGTGCAAACTCGTTGTCTGCCACGTGACGCAGTTGTCTCGGTGCTTGATGTGATGTAATCCATCATCCTTATAACGAACGAATTTTTTCTCAACTCGTGGAAATTCAATTATCAAAATGGCAACACGAATTCTGACCTTATTCTTCTGAAGTTTACGAATTTTGACACTTCGTGTTTTTGAATCTTTCATTCTTTTGCCGAGACCGTTGACGGTTGGATTTCCGATAAAAAAAAAAACACGTATGAAAAATGACTTGCAAACACATAAAACAGCCTTGTAAACAATTTTAAATTTCACAATTATGTTTTATGCATAGACCCTAGCGTATACCAATTTGCTTAAACGTCATTTGCTCTTGGCTATTCATTTTGATATAATGCATCCCCGAGGCAACGACTTTTGCAACCGACGCTTTCGTATTAAAGACAATTTATTACGTTCGTTGCGAACCATAATTATGACTGGTGTAAGTCATAATGTGGCGCGCTTAGGTCTTGACAAATTGCACCCTTTCGATGTGATTTGTGCAAATATTTGTCCCACGTTTGTAAGCACATTTTTCACTAAATTATATCTCGATGATTTATCAAGTCGACGAAGTTTGTTACAAGCTTGTGAGAGACAAAAATCAGTGGTTTAAATATTTGTATTTTCAAATTTACGGTGTAAACATATTAATTACACCAGGCGTAACGTCGACTGCTTATGTATTTATGTCGCATGTCATTTTCTCCGAACGACTGAACAAAATTATGAAAACGAATTTTTTAAAATCCTAGGCAAAAAACATATATGACATATTTACGTTTTTGTTATGGTTGCATAACTTTTACATGAACACCACATATATATACAACGTTCCATATATGCCGTAAATATATTACCGTACATGCCACATTTATGGAACCGTATACAGGGATAGAAAAAGAACATCAAAATTTGCTATGATTCTTAGCAAAGCTCGGACGGTAAAGCTTCATACAAAATATTACTATGTTTACAATTTAGTCGGAATTCAGTAATAAAATTACTGTCGATAATAAAATTTCGTATAAATCGCATGAAAAATTTGCATTTAGGTTACGGTCCGCGGTTTACAGTAGTCACAGTAAATTTTGATATACTTTTTCTATCCGTATATATGATATATGAGCAGCATATATGTTTATTTTTACCTGAAGTAGAAGTAAATTTTGAATAACTTATTATTTGAGTGTGCGTAGATTTAAAAAAAAGTACAATTGTCACTTTTTGTCTCGTGCACTATTACTCGCAATGAAACAAAGAATGCCATTCAACACAAAATGAGTCATTCTATTCGATGCTTTTCAGTTCTTCAAAACTGCTCGCCTTGCGTTGGGATTAGTCAGTCGTGTATTTTATTTGAATGTAGGACAAGCGTTTTGTAGAAACGCACGTGGATGCAAAATGAAAGACGTATAAATTGTTGCTCTTGACAGATGGGACCGGAATTGGCTTACCTAGTACGATAAGCTTAACAGATCTCCCGGAAATTATTTTCCTCTCGTCACTTTCGAGCGTGCAGTCCCAAATCCCATCATCTTCGAGCCGCACGTTGTCAATATGTAGTGCGGCTGTTGATGAATCGCCGATGTATCTATGACCAGTTCCACTCATCTCTGTCCTAGTGTCTATCGTGATCATGTCAACGGGCGTGCCTTCGTGTAACCAAGTCGCAGGACGTATCCTGTAATTCCTGTAATATTTAAATTATTTACTTTCGGAAATTTCTTTCTGGCAATCAGAAGATAATTTTCTTCTAATTTTTTTTTGATCTGACAAGCGACATACATTATTTCTGCTTAAAATGTGACGTCATACCCAATGAAAAAAATGTAGGTTAAATCAAATTAATTTCATACAAGAGGTGGAAATCAATGTTTTGGAAAGTAAATAAACTAAAGAAGAAAAACAAATTAGTAACAAATACGGGATTATTACCAATATTAAATTTCTGGCAAAAATTCTGCATAGATGACAAGTTGTAAGTTTCTCAAATTTCTTGGAATTATGCCATCAGCTTGGTTTTTGAGAATGACGTGACTTTTTTGGTTTTCTGTCATTTGAAAAATACATTGTAATACTGGTCGTAAAAATTATGTAATTCTACGGGCAACAAAGATAGCTTTAATATTAGCTTCAATTATTTACGATGGCGAATTGTCGTCGTCACTCATAGTAGTCACCGAAAAACAAGACGATCATATGACGATTAATTTCCAATTTACAACTGTAATTTTAAATACCGAAATTGGCTCTGTCAGTCTAATATTGGTGGAGCTAAGTTATTGCAATAAATGCGTTATCAAACTATTTCGTTATTCAAATTTTTCAGTTAACTCAAATAAAAGTGATTTGATTTAATACTGACTTTTTCAAATTAAGAGAATAAAAAATCACTTAACCCAATAAAAAACTGAAAAACAAAGCTACTTTTATTTTAAGTGCATTTATAATGTTATCACTAATATTCAGATAAAATTTTTATTAATATTTGCAAAAAAAAAAAAAAAAATACAAAATATACCGAGGACTTAACTTGAAAAATGGTACCTACTCATTTAATAAACTAAAGGAGCTTATAAAAAAAGAGTTTGAAGTATTTTTTGCTCACGTCTAGAAATTCAATAAAAAAGGGATTAGTTCAACCAACTGAGAGTATTGAAGAGTTTTGTCAAATCACAGGAAAGGCGTTCGATAATCTGAGTCAGAAAAATTTACTAAATATGTTTTACTCAGTATTTGTTATAGTAAGTAATTATTAGTGTTTTGCAATTGACTATTTTTTTTAATCTGACAAATCAATTATGTATACTCCACACAATCCAATAATTGACAAGTAATTGTAGATCTCAGAAAATAATTAATTGAAAAATAGAAATAATGAATTAATCGATCATCAATCACAGATAATTTGCTTAATTTGATAACGTGTTTTATTCAAAGATGAAAATTCTAAAGGACAATATACCCGGTGACAAAAAAATCGAACGGGAATGTAATTATTATAATGAAATGTAATCAAATTAATTTTGGTATCTAAAATTCTATTTGATTTAATAACTTAAATTTATGTAATCTATAATGGACTAGGTAGAATTGTGACAAAGGAATGGTAAAAGCTTTTAAAATTCCATATTACAATCAAGGCATAATCAGTTTATGCGAATTGAAACGAAATTTAAACTCCCATTTTTAATTTTACAGATATTAATCGTTAAACTTCCGGATCTGTGCATTGGGATAATTTGTATCAAGATGATTAGTATCATATTATAAATCCACTGCTCCAATCAGGATCTAACAAGCTGGTAAAAGCTGGTAAATACCATGACACAACCCAAGTAGAAATCCAATTGGTGATGCCATGCCAAAAACCAGGGCCCGGTCTGGTTTAAGCCGGGAAATCTCGATGAAAGGAATACTGACTGGGCCCTGACCAGGTTCGTTTTTTAATTTAATTAAATTAACTCTGACCAGTGGATAATACAGTGCTCTATCACCGCGGAGGCCTAATTTTCATCAATTTTGACTTGGATGTCCCCTTACATGGGTGTAAAATATAATTTTAGCCAATGGATTTGAAAACTAATTTGATACATTAGAACGCTTACCGTTTACTCGATTCGAAACAAGATTCGAAAAAGTTTATTTGCACTATCAGATACATTAACTTCATGCATTTCAATACCACATTGTTTGACGGCAATTATTACTTTGATAACTAAAGCTATCAAATCTTCTCCTCGGGTAGGTACTCTACTAGCGGAAACATTGATGAGTTGTGTACGGAATGCATCGTAGTACAAAGGACTGACACATAAGAACCATAATTAGCAAGTTGTTGGACATTAGGTTCCGTGCTTGATATATCACTAAAATCTGCGTAACCTAAAATAGGTTATGTTTTCATTCCAAAAAGGCAGCGCCACTAGCGCTCGCTAATTGGTGCAGGAGAAACTGTTTACATTGAAAGAGGATGTAGTCGGATAGGCCTTGAATCTCAAAATTCAATGTTGTATGGGAGCATATGATATCGATGCGCGCGCATCAGTTCTCTACCATCCTCCCATTATATTTCATCATCTTACGGCATTTTTCTCTATAATTTCTACACATGGAATTGGCAGCTACCTTTTAGCGGACAATGTCAAAGGTGTCATCAACTTTTTCTAAAGGAAAATTATCAGTTCATCAAGTAACACTGTAAAAATCCATTCTTTGAGAATTTAAATTTGTATAATTTATATAAGTTATATTTTATTGTTTATTTAGAGATACTTTTTGTGATACTCATATTGATTAAAAAATGTGACTATTATTTTTACGTTTATTATATGCTCCTTATAAGACTCATTGTATCTTTTACTTTTTGACTGTACTACACACCGCAAAACAATCAGCGTTTCCTTCAAATTCAAGTATGTTTTCTTTTGCGTAAATTCTTCATTCTTTAGACAAATTTTCGTAGCAAAAAATTTAAAAAGCTGATGTTTTGAGTTTCAATTTAAAAAAATTAATCATTTTCCATGAATCTTTTTAGAGTTATGGACGAAAGACTAAAAAAAGTCACTTTTTCCCAAATGTCTACAACTTTTAAATGACTTTTTGATGTTTTTTTTATGAAGCATTAGGAGATTCTAAATGTATCATTTCCGGTGTAAGAAATATGTGTTTACAGGTTATTGTAGTTGTTTCAGTTATTCAAAGTTTGCAAAATTTCTTTTATCGTAACATTGGACTGCAGTGTTATCTGTTGCAATGTTTAAATTGTTTTTTAACGAAGAATCTCAGAGTTAAGGTTACATGCTTTAATTTAGAGCAAAGAAAACATTTTTTTTCTACAAAATGGGTCAAAATTATGAATGTTTAAAAAATGCAAAATTTTATAAGGCGAGGGTCGCTAATCGTTTTGCTGAGTGTATTATATCTTGATATCCGTAAGTAATGTACTTAATTTTTCAGTTTATCGACTGTACCAATCACTTAGAATCGGGCGGTCACTGGAAATAGCGCGGTTATACGAGCTTTGATAAAATTGATCGATATGTCTAGAAAATATTAACTTTCTGTTTGTTCGCAAGAATATTCGCAGTAAATGTATCTCGGCCACAATGGCACAATGGTATCATAATTTCAAAAGTGATATCTTTTTATGTTACATTTTAAAGCAAACTTAAGTCATACGTTCGGAACCAAGTCATACGCAAAAATAAAAAAAAAAGAAAATTAAAAAAAAGATCAAAAAGGATGTTGAGAGAAATGTATGTCGCATAATATAATAAGTGTGTTTTGTTTGCTCAGGAGTCTCGGATGCGGTGTGTTGCGGTAATACCTTGCATTTGGAAGGAAGAGTCTCGAGTAATTTCCTTCCAGTTCGCAGGGTAGAATAATTTTGCTGTGAGGCTTGACGACGAACTCAATGGGAGGTTTCGGTGAGCTTGTCGAGAAGGAAAACGAGGCGATGGGAGACGGAGATGATTCTACGTGAGGCGATGAAGATGGTGCATTTGTCGTAAAAGGCGTGTTCGTGGGCCACGACACTTCGTCGGGAGCCAGAAGAGCCGCGGGCTGCGCAACATCATCCCACGTCGATGTCAACTCCAAGATGCTTGTTACGATTCGACTTGGCGTGGTGGTCGTTGTCGTTCTTCTGCCTCGGCGGCTACCTTCTTGCCTCCCACGTAAAGCGTAAACGCCAGCCTCGTTCACGGAACCTGTCAACGCAAAATGCATACATTTGTACAATTTACATCACAATCCCTGTATTAGTTTGTCAGGATAATGTCACGTTCATCTGAATGCATTCTATATCGAATGCAAATTCAGACAGATCGTGACGCCTCAAATGTCTCGCTTTCGCTCGTTATTTGCGCACCAAGAAATTTTACTCATAAACGTATAATTTCACCCTTCATGATAAACAGCCCCAAGAAGAAAGTCAACAGGGCGTGCCCCGTCATGAACATGAAACAGACCTGCCCAAGTAAAAATGAACATATGTGTGACATATATGACACATATATGTATGGTGAAATGTATATTTCATATATAGTGTTTCAGACCACCCGTACCACTTTACATACTTACGTACCTTTTAAACGTTTGCTGGGTCATCGTCGCAAATGGAACACAAAATTGACTAAGCTTCGTATGTGTGCAAGGGTTACTTTTGAAAATCTGATTGGTTGTAACAGATCGCGTGACGTGAAGACAATTTTTTGATTGGTACATAACCTAAATCCAGGTCCGTAACAAGCGGAATGATAGACCCAGCAAACGGTTATGGTGGGACGGGTGTTCCCGAACACCCTGCATATCCAATCATATAAAAGAATCATACCATCACTTTTCTGTAAGAATTTAATAATAACAAGCAAATTAATATGAATAGTAGATTATCTTATTTATTCAATGAACGATACCAACGGGTAATTCATATTTTATTTGTTTGTTTGTCTTTTTATACCTATTTGCAATTCGACCGATAAATTGAACAATAAATTGTTTTTCCCTACGTAATATTTTTCTGCGACAGTTATATTTGTGGATGGTAATTGTTTTGAACACGCGACTATTTTAAGCATGATAATTTTTCTTCATACGGATGATAAATGATATGCTTTTATGATAACACGTAGTTAATTGAGTGTAAAGTCAATGAATAGTCAGCCGTCGAGTTATTTTCAGAACTGCAGTCCATTGTCCATGGAACACGTAATACTTAGCAATCAATAAAAAAACGGCAATAACCAGAAGCAAAACTTTTGTTCGAAGTTCGATCCCGGCTATGCTAGAAGCTTACCTGAACAAAAAAAAACAACATAAAAAGAAAATGAAAGCAGAAGAAAAAGGAAGATAAAAAAATCAAAAGACGCTTGCAAAGTTTGAAGAAGACTGTGCGTGATACTTGCAAGTGGCAAGTTTTGAACATTCAATAACAATCTGTTCCAGATCTTCTTTTATGCGGACATTCGATACCTTAAGGAAATTTTTGCCCTTAAGGTCTTGTAGTCATAGAAAAGTATCCTTAATGATAAAAAATAATTAAAAAAAAATCATTGAAAGTAAACTGTAACTGTAATGAAATTTAAACTAATGTCTTGTTCCTTAATGGATTGCCATCTTTTAAGAGGAGCGTATAAACCAGGTGAAACTTTTCTTCAAAGAAAAATTGCATTACAATTTTTTAATAGATTTGCATAAGTGTTAAAATTTCAATTCAAGTTTGAGACTTTGATCGCAACTAGTTAATATACTAATTAATTACAATGAGATTCAAGATGAGTTTTAACTGAATTAAAAATTGGACGTGAAAGATGCATGCTTCGGTGTACTTTTAGTCGCCTAACTAACTTATGAAGATACTGCAATGGAAATTCATTTATTATTAACATCCGAACGTAAGTAAGAATCAATGCTATCCTCGCTGACAGCCTTATGAAAGCGCGCGAGAAATCCGTGAATTTGCGTCGTTGCAACAAACTTGCCTCGCAAACTGTAACAGAATAATAAAACTTTTTATAAGTTGCAGCGCGATGCACTTATTTCCAATTAATTAATGCAGCAATTCACTTCAAACTAATGTCATCTTGAGTTTGAACTCATTTCTTGTTTCATTTTCAAATTTACACTTCAATAAAAGTCCATTAACACTACAAAGACGGAGGTAGTCATTTCAAGCGTGTTCAAAAATTCTAACTCGCCCTAATTATTATAACACTGTATTAATGTAATAAGCCTTTTAAAAATAATTTTAAATCGGTCTAAAATTTTTTCTCAATTGAAACACTTGTTTTTCTAGTGTATTTTCGGGCGATCATCAATGACACCGAAGTTTGTTAAAATGATATCCACAGTGAGAGAAGAACCATTGAGAATCTGCAATTCATGCTAGCTCTTCTCTTTCGCTATAGATTATAATCCACGTTATGAGAATAGAATAATATCCCGGACGACATTATAGTTTGAAAGCTTTCAGTATTTCACCCGATGACACATTTCTCGTCGCGATGGCATGTATACTTAGGACTAATGCAATAATAACTTAATTAAAATTCAACTGAAGAGCTCAAGTTCTTTCACATCACTTGTGTCTAAAACTGAAAGGCTGTTCATATACATGACAACTGCTTTTAACCGAATCGTTGATATTGGAAGTGATACCAAGACCTTCTTCAGAAGTCTGACAGAGGCAAATCAAGTTTTCATGCTCATAAGCAGGACTTATCTGTGACTTTATAGTGAAATTGTTTTTTTTTTACTTTCGTTATGTTGAATTTTGCACGGCCATAATGTCAATTTTAAAGGTGTATAAGGTAAATGTACCTCTTATCGTGACTGTACCCTATATCGTGATGTTTTGGAATAAAATTTAACGTACTAGAAAAAGTATAAATATTTTAACAATAATATATCCTGTTTAAATC
>JAPYZS010003072.1:0-18959 GCA_030522925.1 Trissolcus japonicus
CTTTGTTTTGTTTTGATGACTTTCATTGTTTTGAATTTATTTCATTTGTATTTGTTTCAACTTCACGTCTTTGTTTATTTATAGTTTTAGTTTTGATTTAGTTTTATTACTTTGGTTATTTGATATAACCAAAACAATAACAACTATGCCAAAACAAACTTACAGAAGTTTGGTGTAATTGGGCGTGGGATTCAGTTCTGTGTTGGCCTCCAACCAAAGCCTTTTCTTCAACAAAATTGAGATGTCCACATTTGAATGGTATCGATACGCGAAGTGAGTATCATAGGGTTAATCAATATTTTAAAAGGTGAAACTCGAAAATTCAATTTCGACTGAATAAATAATGTCGTCGTGTCATACATCGGGCATGCATCTTTCGCGCAAAGGAATTCGTCCCACCAGCTCGATTCAATTTCCAATCTTATTTTCGATATTTTCTCCTTATGTTGCGCAACAACGATTCATTCGTTTTATCTCGTTTATAACCGATTCTGTTTGCAATGTGTCATTTTTCATGAAAAATTTTGATGAATAAATTTTTATAAATAATTCTTATAAATAACTTTTATGAATAATTTGTATAAATAATTTGTATATATAAATTTCATGAATAATTGTGTACGAATTATTCGAACAGAATTTATTTAATAACATTTTCTTCCGTTTCATTTTGTCCAACTTGATTGAACATTTTTTTTTCTAATTTTCCTTTCATTTTTTTCTCTGTAAACATATAATCCGCAGAGAAAACCAGAAAAAAACATAGCACAGTGGTTGGAAATAAAAATTAAATGAAGGAGAAAATTAAACCGTTTTCATTGCATATGAGTGTTTATTGGCAATAAAAAAAAAACAAACTCGAACAGCAAAATGTTTTTTTTTCTTTTACATCACTGGTAACAAATTCACATTATACGTAAACAAAATTACGGACACCGTTTGCGATAATTGATTGATTTTCCGTCAGTTGAAAATAATACCGCGTATTCATTTACAAAATATACCGGTGACCTTTCGCGGTATCTACCTGACCTTGACTCACATTCTTGCAAGAAAATAATTCGTGATCAGTAGATGCTTCAAAAAATTGACCCGATATGTTTATATTTGTTTATAAAATAAAACATTCGTTATAAATGTCGACGTATGTTTGTTGATGTTTGCTTTTTTGTTTAAGAATTTGTTGAAAAATATTGCGATAATAACGGCCGATGGGAAGGATGCTGCGAGTCAGACAATGTCAAATCCCCGTCCATAGTCTCGACGAATTACACATCTTGCTATACCTCAGAAATGCTTATGATTATACGCAAACTCTTCACCGGAGACGAAAATACTGCTCAGGTAACTGCAATAAAAAAAAAAAGAAAAAAAAAAGCTGGAGATGGGTATCGAACCCAGGTTTTGCAGATCCTAGAACTACCTCACTAGCCATCGAGCTATGAAAATTATTTTATGAATTTTACTTTTTAATGTTTTTAGTGCACTAGGTATTTACAAAACTAGGAAACCTTGTACTTGAAAAATAAACAAATTAAAAATATACATGAAACAGTACAAAAAAATAGTTTTTGTAGAAGCTTTAACTTCTTGTTTTTTTTTTAACTTGGAAGGTTGAATTTGCATGTGAAAGTATGTTACTCAACACGTTTCTTGAAAATTGTTATAGTTGAAACTTGACATTGCCGCACACACGCGAACCTTGGAATTCATCGGGTTAAGCATTTCACTTCTTTCCATCTTGGTCTCCTTGGTCATATTTTGTAGGTTCAGGTAAGTTTATCCAATTAAACCCATACAACAACGACAATACATAAGGCAAAGTTTTAATTGAACGGGAACTAAAACTTTCAAGTTGTCGAAATCATTCAAAAACTTTTATAAATAATAATGACCAGTTCCAGATTATAACCATCCAAGGGTATTAAAGAGCTGGTTGAAATAAGCAAACTGGCGCTCGGAAGACATTGTTTCAAATTGATAAAAGTAAAAAAAGGACGAGATTGCACTGCAGAGTGCATAAGAGTGCACGAGAATGAATGGATGAGTTAATGTTTAAAATTTCTTTCGTTACATGAAAAATAACTAAAATAGCACAAAACAGTTCATAAGAAACTATAGTTTTGCATAAAATTAAATACGAATTTTGGATAATATAAAATAATAACGAAAATAACCTTGTATATAAAAGGCCTTGCATAAATTTTTTAAATTAAAAAATAAATTAATTAAAAAATAAATAAACAAATTTTTGTTATTTAAACAAAAATAACAAAAATAACTAAAAAATTAAAAAATCGTATGACATTGACATAAAACGTATCAAAACCTTGTTAACTAAAACAGATCTATTCAACAAACTCAGAGAGCCCAAACCCGAGAAAAATGTCCATCCCAAACCAAACCCAAATCACAATCCTCCAGAATCAAAGCAGCTACGTCATTGTCATCGAAAAAAGCATGTTACCCATCAAAGAGCAAGCTATTATAACCGACTCCAGAGAAAACGTCCAAATAAAAGAATATATCTACGCAGTGAGCAAATAAGTAAATTTCAAAAACATAAAATTCGTTTTTCGCATTTCCGAAAATTGCAAATTTTTTTTTTTTTTTTTTTGATGAACCAAAATGGCGGACTACTGTCTACAAGTTTGTTGTTAAACAATCGAAATTATTTATGTTTTTATATTTGTAATCACAGATTTAATTAGTTTATTATATGTCAATTTAATATAAAAATCTCAACTTATTATCTTTTAAACCCTTCTAGCAATTCAAGCTCAAAGTTGACCATGTTTTTCACATTTCCTGGGGGAAGTGTACTGCCCCCTTAAAATAAAAAAATGAATTGAATAAAAATTAACAAATTAGGCATTTTATCACTGCTTTATGATACGTGTGGTAAAAATCCACAAAAATTTGAGAATTATTATTACCCTATTAGCACATAATATTAAAAAAAAATATTAATTTCAAAAACCTAAATTAATATTTCAGAATTATTATTCAAGCGGATATTAAATTAAACATTTTTTAATATAATTTAATATCTATTATGTCCGTTTAATATTCTCTGAATATCTTGTGCTTATAGGGTACAAGTTTTCTTGCCGTGTAGTAAAATTTGTGACGTCATTTCTCTCCGTGTTCATAGTATAATCTTGGTCCAATAAAATCATCCGCATCCGAATTGGGCACAAAAATCTCACTTCCATACACTTAATCACTAAAAAATAATGTAACAAATGCTCATCTTATGACATCTCAGGAACAGTAGAACACATATTTATGTTTAAATGATAAACAAAATAAAACATTTTTAATAAACAATAATATTTAATATAATAACAATACTAATGATAAGGAAACATATAATAAGACTAAAATGTTTTTTAACACGAGAAAATTTCTGTTTGTATTTTTTTTTTAAGTAATGTTTTTAATTTGTTTGTTTCTTATGATACTTTTCAGAAGTTTGAGAAACACAAGAACGCGAATCCATAAAAATCTTTTCGTCGCCATGATGATTCAAATTGTTGTCAGGTTGACACTTTACATAGACCAGGCGCTGGTGAAGACCCAAAATCAACTCTCGCTGAAAGGGATTCAAAATACTGTAAGTTTCTCGAACTGCGTCATTTATCGGCACAATTTTTATTGGCCACAACTGAGAAAATCAATTTTCATTCTTTTTTCTCCAATTTCAGCCTTTTCTCTGCGAAATTAGTTATATTTTGTTGGAATATGCCAGGACCGCGGTGTTTCTTTGGATGTTCATTGAGGGACTTTTTCTAAACAATGTGGTTTCCGGTAAATGAAAACAAAAATTTCAATTTTCTGTGGCGATAAGAATAGAACCAAAATAGGAGATTTCAGTTTTAATTTAGATTCAACGACTTATGTATAATAAAGCAAAAATATATCCCAGATGTATATTTTAAATATCCTTTTTTGGCAGTTCAAATTGATAAGTTTTTTTTTTGAAAAAATAAAAAATTTATAACATGATAAAATGAAAATATGAGATTTAGTAGGTTCCTTCACATATATGAATTTTTCATATCCGATCAGTTCTATAATAAAAGAGTAGATAAATAGAGAAATATAAAATAGAGAAAAGAGAGTTGAGGAAATATAAAAGTATTAGTTTGAAGTGTGTCATACGAGGTTGAAATAGAAATAGGATTCTGAAAATATGAAAAACTAAGAAGCGAAGCAGGAAAATAAAAAAAAAATGGGAACATTTTCAAACGAAAATGCAGTCTGATAGGAAGATAGAAATATGCATTCAATAAAAATGAATGAGACAACATTTTTTTCTTCGAGATTTGCATATATATAATTTTATAATTTATTATTCCTTATTTTATTGTTCAAGATGTTCGCTGCGTTTTACGACATATCGACGTACGAACTTTTAACTTATCATAAAAGTCGTTCCAGAAAAATGAGTTTTTTAATTGAATTTAGAAAATAATCATGTATGTAAATTCCATTACGCTCAATTAATTTTAGAAGAATTTCTCGATCCAGTCAAACTAAGAAGAGTTGTTGAAGACTGTCCGGAAAATTGAAAATACCAAGGCCCTAGGCTCTGATAATATCCTAAACGTGGAACCTTAAGAACCTTAATTATTCTTCAGGATTTGCGGAATAAGAATTTGTAATAAAAACAATGGGTAGCCAATGAAATAAAGCAAATATTAAGGGGAAGGCTCAAGCCTTGTGATACTTTCAAAACGAGTTCAGTTTGTGAGTTCAGTTCAGTTCTTATAACGAAGAATCTGATGCTGATATGTTTTTTGTTGTAAAAAATTATCAAATGTTGGCTCACAAACTGAACTCGTTTTGAAAGTATCACAAGGCTTGAGCCCTCCCCTTAACCCTTAATTACCCCACCTCTAAAAAATTACATAAGATACACACGGGGTCGTTCTGACCCCAGCTGAAAAAGGCAGGTGAGCGAAGACTGACTAGTGTCGTGGCAGGTCAAAATACCAACGGTTTGTTTGAGAAAAATCGCTTCAAACAGACCGTGGGGTCGTTTTGACCCCTAGGGGCAATTAAGGGTTAAAGTTCAAAGTTGGTTGTAAAATGTATTGCGTATGTGGAGCAAACGCTTAGTTGCGTCAAAAACATATTGTTATTTATATCTTAACTATTTAACGTTTTATTGAAAAACTAGTATGTTATTTTTCAGGATGTAACGAATATTTAAATCGAAAAAGAAAAAAAAACATAGATAACGGTGCAAAAGTTTGAGGAAATTAATTTCAAAGACAGTGGTTTGGAGGTTATGTGTACTATTGTATCAACAAAGTCATGCGCAAAACTTATTAAATAATGTTTGATTAAAAAATTATTAACTTGTTTTCTAATGTCCGCTTATTCTATTTGCTATAAAAATTATTCATATCATTTTTCTTATAAATAATATAATTTTTTTCGAACGCTTTCGATTCAACAGTTGTTTTGACTATGGAAGTCGTCGATTTTCTACCTTAAAGCTACCATCTGGACAAGACCTGATATGTTTTTGCAAGTCTATAATGATTGTCTCAGAGAAGGAAACTTTCCTGCTTGCTTAAAAACAGCAATATCTGGTCCTCCTACCAAAAAGCGACGAAACCACCAGATGAGCCATCATATCACCCAATTTGCCTTCTAGACACAGTAGGCAAAGTACTTTAGATGATCAACTGCTCCAGGTTAGAAGTATTTACCGAAAAAACGCAGCTTAGCATCGGTCTGTACTCTCAGATATCTCAGTGAACGTTGCAACGTTATTTCACAGTTTGCGACAGCAAGGGTGATGGTTTCCCGCTTTTTTTGTCCGTGAGGGCAGCTACTTCCTGCTATCGCCTCTCTGGCGATGCCAATGACCTTGTTCACGGCGTCAATCTTGGATCTGGCTTTTCGGAATCCGTACTGGTCTTCGATTATCCTCGCCGAATACTTCGAGTCTGCCACGACTGATCCTCTCGAGCACTTTGCCTGCTATGTCCAACAGTGACAAAGCTCCCAGGCAGAAACAGCCAACGTTGAGGCGACTTTGCAATTGTTCCTACGTTGGGTCAACGTCGGCAGACGACATTAGAAAACTACATTGAACCAACGTCGGATCGGTTGTGTATACAAGGTCGAATCAATGTTGGCAAGTTAACGTTGGTAGGCAATGATGGGCCAACCTGGAACCAGATCTTGGGCTGCTTTGCAGTGGTTCAGGTTCATCTGCAGAATTCTCATCCTTTATGTTTGCGCCTTTGACTACTTGCTGGTATGCAGACAGCCCAAATTACCAGTACGGTGATTTCCGTCCTTCTCACACAGGAGGCACTCGCAGTCAGTCACCTTGCAATCTCGGGCGAGAAGCTGCTCTGCACCTCCACATTTATAATACTGATTGGAGCGGTTCGGGACCTTACATGGTATAGCCAGAACCAAAACATCTGTAGTATCTCAAGAGGGTATTCTTCTCTCTTGTTCGCTACGAACACTACGTCTTTGTAGGCTTGTCATAGAGATTAAACAGCGCTTGTGTCGATCGTGTCAGTTCCCTTTATCTGAGCAGGGCTTTGCAGATATCCTCAGCTGTTGTCAGCTCGTCTAGATCTTTCAGTTAGATTGTCGTCGTGTCTGTTCGGTTGATGACTTCTGCTCTATCTTGCAGCTTTTCTTCGACTACTGATAGTATCTCTTTTGTTTTCTCATGGGTCTAGACCAACATCAGGCTGCCCGCGTCGATTCTTTGTATTTTTGTTATGCTGTCTCCGACTATCTTCATCTCTGGGTCTTTCAACAAAGACCTCACAACGTTTCTTCTCGGTTTTACATCCTGGTACAGTTCGTTCAGTACTGTCTCCAAGTAGAAGTGTTTTCATGTTTTTTTCGATTTCTCTCCTCACTGCGGTATCCTAAAAGATCAGAAACTCATCAGCAATCTGTGTTTCCTCTCCTTTTTGTAAATTTTTGAAAAATTCTCCCAACATCCAGTTTGTCACCAGCGCTTCGTACGTAAGGGAGCGAGCCGAAATAGTTAGGAATGGGTATAACTTCGGCCTGTCATGTTCGACGGGAGCCGTGGAAAGTTACAACTTACTTGTCGGCGTCATCGCCACGCAAAATGTCTAAGCGCGTATTGACGTGGCACACGGATAGAAAAGCTCATCATTTACCGTGATTATTGTAAACCGCGGACCATAACCTCAAAATGCAACTTTTTCACATGAATTATAGAAAACTTTATTATCGACAGAACATTTTTTACTGAATTCCGACTAATTGCTGAGAATCATAGTAAAATATGATGATGTTTTTCTATCCGTGCATGTCAGGTGGTCGGGGCCAGCTAACGCACTGGTTTCCGGCTCAACGAGGCTAGAAAACGTGTCGAGGCGCATGCGCAGATCGATTGACGCGTCGATCGCGATCGCGCACACATTTCGCGAGCGCGAAAACCAAAAGTGGTGATGAGTAATTAATTTGCCCGTCACGATATTATATGAATGTATTCTATTGGAATACGAAGCTATTATTAAAGAGTTAGTTTCATAGAATTTCAATGCTATCCAAAATATTAAATGTTTTATTAGTCCGTAATTTTATGCGTTTATTTATTTTTTTTCTTAAATTAAAATATAGTCAGTTTAAATAAATGATTATGATTCAATTTAAAGAATTATATAAATAAATAAACATTCAAGGGGTTCAAAATTGCTTTTCATTTTACCTGAATTGGTTCTTCTGTTAGATAATTTAGGGGGAGAATTACGTTGAACGGTTCCAATAAATGTTTAATTTTAAGATATTTTTTAGTTTAAAACAAAGTTTATCAATGCTCGCAATTGGAGGAGGTTCAATGCGTCTTTGAATAACGAAAGAAAATTATTTAACCAACAAATTTGCACTCTAATTTTAGTAACTTTTTTCAAAAGGGAAAACCGCGGGCACGATAATTTGTGGGCCCACAATTTTCAATGAAAATCCAAAAACTACTTTTTTTCTGTTAGAACGAAATGTACTCGATGAGTTTAAAAACTATACAAATAACTTTTCAGAAAAAGATTCAACGTTTCTTTCGAAAATATGCGAAATTTTCATTAATAAATTTGGTTTGATTTTCAAAAACAATAATAATATGTTTTTACTTAAGATAGAAAATCCATTATCTTTCAGAATGTAACGAATATTTAAATCGTGAAGAAAACATAGATAACGCTGCAAAATTTTGAGAAAATTTATTTCAAAGACAATTGTTCAAAGACATTCAAAGACATAATTTTTCTCAGTGTTGTTGCGCGCATGTGCAGTTGAAATCAAACAAGCAAAGCTAAATTTTCAATAAATTAAAAAATATATAAACATTTATTCCTAATTTTTAAAAGTTAATGCGTAAAAGAAAAATACATTTTTTTATAACACGTATTTCTCCCCTTAATCTCCAAAATGTGTTAAAATAAAATTAAACGTCACAGTTGATTGTAATTTTCTTCATTCCAAGCAGCGAGAGTATTTAAGGAGAACTCACATTATCGGCTGTATCGCATCGTAGGATGGGGCTGTCCCGTCATAATGACCGTAATGTGGGCGATCGTTACGGCATTGTATTTCCATCCATTCAAGTATGTTTTTTTCCAATATATAATTGTTTTATTTTTTTTTTTGTTAACTTTTCATTTATTTTATTAACATTCATTTTATTTTATCAACAGGTGCTGGTGGGGGTACAGTCTGTCGCTTTATTTTTGGATCCTCGAGGGTCCCAGGATAACTGTCATCCTGGTAAAAATAAATTTATTATTTTTGTTATTTTTCAAACAAATCAATCTTCTTTCTTTTTTTTCCCATCATCAAACCTTTGTTTTTTTTTCAGTTCAACTTTCTCTTCTTGCTGAATATTATTCGGGCTCTTGTGGGAAAACTTCGGCAGAGTCACACAAGCGAAATTGAACAAGCACGGTAAATAAGTCCCAACTTTTTTTTTTCATACATCCAAAAACAAAAAGAATTATTTATGATAGGGTTATTGTTTGTACTTTGGGATAACGATGTGATACTTTTGCAGAAAAGCCGTGAGAGCGACGCTGGTCCTGCTGCCTTTATTAGGAATTACAAATTTAATATCCATGATTGAAGCCCCGTTGGATAAAACACTTTGGGAGTTCGCATTATGGTCGTACACAACTCATTTTCTCAAATCGTTCCAGGGCCTCTTTATTTCCACCATTTATTGTTTCTTAAATGGCGAAGTGAGCTTGTAACATTTAGCACAATTTTTTATTTAATAAATTGAAATAAATAAATAAACAAAAATTTGGTTTATTCTATTTCAATTTTAAATTGTTTACTTTATTTCAGGTAAGAATCGCCATAGACAAGACAATATCAACTTATATGTTGGCTCGACAGATGGATAATCACACACGAAGGCAGTCGTCCATTAGTGGCAATAAGCCACATAAAGAAATCTCAGGTAAACTCAGGTCGCAAATTAAGATTTATTCTGAACCAAATTGAACTTTACTTTAATTCTAAACCTAAATAAACTTGATTTAATTTATGGGATTCGTTTAAATAGTGCAAAGTTGAATTGAGAGGGTTTTGAAAATATTTGAGGAAACGGGTGGGATTGCGGGGGTTAAAAGATTAATTATCACGATAGAAAAACGTGCCATCTAGTGTCACGTTCTTTCTGTAATTTTCTTTTTTTTTACAATTCAACTTTTTCAACATCCTGAACCTGACATTTCTTATTATTTTTATCAGTTGCATCTGCAGTTTCCCAAGTTGTTCTATTTCGTTAAATCTCTTCTAATCGGTGATCAATTTCTTAATTTTTTTTCATTATTTTGGGCATGCAGGAATAAAATTATTTTCCGATTTTTTTTTATTTTTCTTTTCATTAAAAAAATGAAAAAAAAAAAAAGAAAAAGAAAAAGTTTATCCAAAATTTGAACGTTGAATCTCTCTTAGATTTGTTTACTGTTTGATCAGAAAATGAGATTTGAATGCATTCTTGCAGATGTGGATGAAGAGGAATCTAGAACAAGTGGTTGGAGTACATTTTTATGCAAAGGGGATGGAAGTGCAACCCCAGAAAGGCCCAATGAGTACGTTTTATATGCGTGAGGAATTTTATAGGTGTTGATGTACAGTTTAATGTGTGTATCATCGTTGATAACAATCGATTCGCTGGTTGATCAATTTTTTACAACTCAATTCTCCTTTTTCGAGATGATTTAAATCAAAATATTTTATAGGAGAGACAGCCCAACACCGCCAACAGTGGGTCACTCAAAATAATTCTAATAACAAGACAGAAAAATACAAAACATAATATTTTAATTAACATTTTAAGTACATTTTATTTATTTAATGATGGGTAAAAATTTTGAGCCGGGAGAAAAATATTTGATAACAATTTAACAGAAAGTAGCCAATTTTCTGGTGAAATTTATCATTTTATGAAATCCATTTTAATGAATGATTTATTCAAATACTTCGTATAAAATCGTTTCGTATTATAAGTATACTCATTTTATAAGACATAATATAATAGTAGAAAATTCATCTTATGGAATGAAAAATATATGTAAACGAATTTTATTACTACGCTTTGAGCTGTATAATAGAAAGATAAATGTTGCAATTTTTGAAAGTAAGCTTTGTAAAGAGGGGACTCTACCTTGAGAGCCTTGAAGGAAGGCAAAATGTGACATCGTTTAATTTGACAAGTTTTATTTGAAGTTAAGAAGACAAAATTGTTTCTATTTTGGTTTGAACAAAATCATCTGAATCTGCAACAGCAACCCTGAAACAGGCTGACAAAATTTTAATTTAAAATTCTGAAACTATAAATGAAAATCAAAAACGTAAGTTGGTTCTCGGCTAAATTAGTAATAATTAATTAATAAAATTAATCAATAATTAATTAAATTAAAAATAATTAAATTTTTGTTACAGAGAAATTGAATTTTCACATAAATTCAAACCGTCATCAGTTTTTGTCACAACTGCGCACTTCCTTAACGAAGAATTTTCAAGTTTATAAAGAATCGGCGCGATTGATCAATTCGCCCACTCCGACAGCGTTACATAAAATTGCCCCGAATAAGACAAAAATTTTTTTTCTCAAGAATGTTTACATTTTAGGCAACTAATTAAATTTCTTGCCATAATAATGTGTGCTGATTGACCGGGGCTTAACAAATTTTGTTACAGTTATCTGAATTTTATCTGGATTTTTGTTTGAAAATCTTTTTCATTTTTTATTTTTTATTGATAAGAAGCAACTTTATAACTTTGCCTATTTTTTAATCTGTTGAGGGTGGAGTTCTCTCTTAAGCTTTATTTACAAGCATAACTTTAAAAGTGTTTATGAAATGTTGAAAAATAAAGTATATGTTTCACATAACTTTGTAATACTTAGATCATTGTTATTTTGTGTGATAAGTCAGACGATTTATATATTATATATGGTTAAAAAAATAAAAGATACGCCGTAGTGTCGATAAAATAAGGAAACATCGAATATTCTTGCAACATGAAATTTTTTTAAATCGCATTAATTTTTTTTTCAATGTTGGAAAAATTATCCGTTTTTTCAATCGAAAGATTTTTATTTGTTTCTCACATCGATATGTCAAGTTTTTAGATTTACAGTATGTTTAAGACGAAAAATTTTGAGTTACTATCTAATGTACAGAACATATTTAATGAAATATACAAGTTACAAATTTCAGTCTTAGTGCTTAAGACAATTTTAGGAACTTTTTTTTGTTTGTTCGTTTTTTGATTCCATGGATATTATTGTGATATGTTAATTACCTGAAGAATAAATGTCACAGGTGATGATCACGGGCAGAAATGGTGAAACTTTAGTCGAAAAATTAAAAAAGTAGTGTTCTATATAAATTCACCGCGACTAAATTTAATGTCAAACACAACACAACATTCAATACAAGTTTAATGGACGGATTAACAACATTCATACACTTTCAATTCAAATTTTCTTGTGCTTATTTCGTTGTCGATAAGTAATCAGAACGAAATCAGAAAATAAAACGAGAACTCAGTTATTGAGATCACGTCTCAAGTATCAAAATGTATATCACAGTTTTATGAAACGTTTCTTTTTCTCATTCGCAAGACGTTAAGAAAAATAATATCCAGACAATTACAAAAGTTCAACGAAATTCATCATGAAAGCTCTTTTCCGTGTCAACCATTTTGCTGTCGAGGAATAAGTCCATTTTGCTTAATATTTCCGGTAGACTTAATTTGCCGTCGTCGTTGAGATCCGATAACTCGATCAAGTGTTGAGCTTCCTGAATGGCATGCCTTGGATTACGAGGATCGATGTACATCTGTAATTAAAACGGTTTCTTAATTAGTTCACTTTTGAAATGGAGCCGAGTTATATACAGTTAAAACATTAAAAACAAATTAAATAAACTTAACAAAAAATAAAAATAAAGAAACGCGATTACCAATAATTCAGAACGATCAGCTTTGCCGTCTTTGTTCTTGTCAATCAGATGTCGGAATTCCTTTCGTCTGTCTTCACTCGCGCCAAATTGCGCCTGTTTGTCGTGTAACTCGAAACCGTTGGACGGCAAACTGGCAAACTCGTCTTCAGTGAGAATGTCATCGGCGTCACGATCTAAAAAGAACAAGTTGATACGATTATGCAAAAGCACCGCGGAGGAAAGAGAGTTTGGGATAACTCATTTAAACTAACCGAATTTGTCGACAAGTTCCTCCACCATTTGCAAGAGTGCCTTGTCGCTGCTTTCCGGATGAGTGAACGCCAGAAACTCGTCCAAAGTTAATTTTTCGGGATCGTTTCTTGCAGCTTCCGACCACCGGGCTTTATCCCTCATAATGATTTCTTTGAGTGCCCGCGACAGCTCCACGTGCCTTTTGTTGTGAGATGTAATGTAAATCTCGGAGAATCCGTGCTTTCGTAAAAAGTACGCATGGTATTCCTCCCAGGTGATTTGACCTGCGGCCAATTTAAGGATGATAACATATACACGGCAAGAAAACTTGTAATAATAATTCTCAAATTTTTGTGCATTTTTATACAACACTGTATCATAAAGCAGTGATAAAATGCCTACTTTGTTGGTTTTTATTGAATTCGTTTTTTATTTTAAACAACAAGCGATAAAATGTATTTTTATGTTCCTAGGACTCAGCCGATAAAAATATTGCAGGTTAGTTTTCAACACGACAATATCATTGTCACCCCGTAAACTGACCTGCAATATACTGTTGGCCTCTTCTGCAGACCATAAAACGCGGTACGCGCTTCGGGTGAAGCGCCCTCGGAACGTAATATACTATTATGGTCCGAGGAAGAGGCCGACAAAAATATTGCAGATCAGTTTACAGGGCGACGATACACTCAGACGCTCGCAATAGCGGTCCAACTCCCGCCAACTGTCCACGGCTAGCAGTAGAGGGGGTTTGCGGCAGGGCCGTAGCTCAATATGGCGACTAAATGTTTATTTACTTTCTCGTTAACCAAAAAACATCACATAAAATAGAGGGCAAATCTAAGTGAACTTTTTATTTGGTAACTTATTCGTAAACAGAACAAGTATACAATTATATTTTTTTAAATATCAAAATATATAAATTCATCTCCAGTCTAATACGGTCCTGTCCGCCAGTGCTCTGATTCGTCCGCAATCGAGTTCCGAACCGACCGCAATCGCAAGGTTCAAGTTACTCGAGTTAATCGGGTGTATATAATATTGTCGTGTTGAAAACTAACCTTCAATATTTTGGTCGGCCGAGTCCTAGGAAGATAATAGTATATTACGTTCCGAGGGCGATCCGCCCGAAGCGCGTACCGCATTTTATGGTCCGCGGAAGTGGCCGACAATATATTGCAGGTCAGTTTACAGGGCGACAATATTATATTGTCGTGCTGAAAACTAACCTGCAATGTTTTTGTCGGCCGACTCCTAGGAACATAAAAATTATTGCAGGTCAGTTTACAGAGCGACAATGATATTGTCGTGTTGAAAACTAACCTTCAATATTTTTGTCTGCCGAGTCCAAGGAATTAAAGATAAAAAATATTGCAGGTCAGTTTAAAGGGCGACAATATTCCCTGATAGCCAGATTTATGTAAATTTTGTGCAAACTTTACATAAACGCTATACAAAAAATTTATGCAAATCTAACTCCGCATTGTCCTGCATTATTTATTTTTGTCATTTGTTTATTAATTTTGAGACAATTTTGTTTGATGTAAACGATTTATGTAAATAATGCAGCACGACGAGGAGTTATATTTACTCAAATTTTATGTAAATCATTTACATAAACGGTGGTTATCAGGGTTATTGTCGTGTTGAAAACTAACCTGCAAAATTTTTGTCGGCCGAGCCCTAGGAACATAAACAACGATTTGTGCCATTTCACGGCAAAGGGTCAATTACATAGCTTTTCTATAGCTAGAAAACTTGTAATAATAATTCTCAAATTTTTGTGAATTGTTATACCAAACTGTATCATAAAGCAGGGCCAAAATGCCTATTATGTTGGATTTTATTAAATTCGTTCTTTATTTTAAAAAACAACACGCGATAAAAATTATTTACAGTTTTGATTTAATAAATAAATAAATTTTAAATTATTTTATATTTTTACAATAATTGCTAACTTGACTGTTAGGAATCACTTTGTACATCACGACAAAAAAAATCAGCAAGTTTATGAATATATTGTAAATTCACAAGCTCATGAAAGGAGAAGAAGGAATTAATAATAAAAAAACTGATAATGGAGCTCATTTTCTTTGATTTACAATGTTAATGCGAGTTCTAATAGCAGCAATCTTTCAGTTTAAATTGGAAAGATGATTAATCACGCGATAGAAAAAAAATTAAGTATGATCGCGAACATTTTTTGTTACAAAGCAAATCGTGTCATTTTTTAAAACATTTTTTGTAATAAAAAATTGTTTTCTTGTTTTCTTTCTTTTGATGCATTCAAGTTGTAGGTTAGAAACTACCATCGCTTGGATGATTATCCACGGCCATAAAAAGTCCATAATTTTCTTTGATGGCTTGACCGATATGATCAGTAATTTTAGCGTGAATCCATCGGGACAATTCCTGGATATCCAATAAACCATTTCCGTTCAGATCGGCACGACCAAAAATATCCTCGAGTAAATTTTGCGAATCCTCACGGATGTCCATCTGAACCTCGGCAGCGATTGGTTGATCGTTGCCGGCCAACTTCACGTACTTGAATCGCGCCAACTCCTTTTGCATCATTGGCCCGATCGTAGCGCCCTCCAGCTCATACATGAGCCTTTCAAATCGATTGGACTTCTCCGTGAATGGCATTATGTTTTTAAGTTTGATCAAAAGTAGAGGCACGTAGATCAAGATTGGAACCATGATGGTCCAGCGGAGGCATCTTATCGAGGACAGGTTAATTGTATACATCACAGTTCCATTCTAAGAAAAAAGAAATCAGTTGTAAACAAAATATAAAAAATACAACTACAACAATTAATTAATTTTTAAAGAAAAACATTTTGAAAATTAAAAACAATAATTTAATAATCCAACAATGCATCATTTATTAATAATAATCTAATTTATAAAAGTGTTTTATATAAAATAAAGTACTTTTTTATATAAGTATATTTCTTATATAAATATAGACATTGAGTTATTTACGATTCTGTATCATTTATTTATAAATTATTTTATAATTTATTTTTAATTTAATAATACAAGTTGCGTCTCTGTTGAATTTTGAGCATCTTAAAAATATGTTTCCAGTAAGAAATACTCGTTTACGACTTTCCAATACCAGATTTTTCGAGATTTAACTGGAAATGCGTATTTAAATTTTTGAACAAATTTTCTTCGAACAGTTCGTGTCTAAGTTTTGTCAAAGGGAATTTGAAAAACAAATTAATAATCTACACACTTTTAATTTGTTCTTCCTTAGTAAATTGCCGGGTTTCAATGGTTCTTAGAATCAAAATAAACGTTAGGCATTAAAAAACTACTTTTTTGAAATCAGAATTTCAATCAAGTTTTATTTGTCTTGAAAATAATTCATGTTGTTTGTTCCTAACAACGAACATTCTTATTGTTCCTCATTAATTGTCAACTTTTGTTTCTATTTATTTGGTTACGTTTATTCCAGTTCGTCACGAATAAAATACCACATTTAATTTCAAAATTAATATATTGAATATGCAATTTCCGTTCCAAATTAAAAATTCCGATGTCTATAAAACAAAGGAATAAATTGAACAGTAAATATTTCTCTAACGCAATCATGTTCACCAAAATATATTTTGAACGAATACCAACAATTAATTTAGTTTAACCAAATTTGTCAATGACGATGAATAATATTATTTTAGTAAATTGAAATTTGCAAACAATCAAATTGACGAGAAATAATGTGCTTTTCCCACTTACCTAAACACTCAGAATCCTTTAACCTTCTCACGCCAACAATTTATTTTCGTCCTCTAATTTTGTCTCATTCAGAGTTTTCCATTTAGAATTTTTGTCTCGGCCACTTTTACAATCGTACATAATTTTGACTATCTTTAGAGCTCCGATTTGCATAGCACTCGATGAATTTGATCATTATGGGTACATTTTTTTGAATCCGCTCTTTTGACATTAATTTATCATGTTGCATTTAGTGAAATGCACACTCTCAGGTTGCGACGTTTTTACGTGGCCGCGAACAGGTCGGGACTAGAGGACTGGCGAACGTGTACAATATTATTGATCCACTTTCACCGACTTGTCTCAACCATGTGTCTGCTCTTTCTCTTTCACACAATGAAATCCAGCCGATCGTGCAAGTCTCAATTTAACATAACAGAACAAAATTTGCCATCCAAATTATAAATCCCAACTTAAAATAACTTAAGAAACAAAATGAAAAAAAATTGTATCGAAAAGAAAAAAAAGTCAACTTACGAAACGTTATCTT
Source organism: Trissolcus japonicus (assembly GCA_030522925.1). Classification (NCBI taxonomy): domain Eukaryota; kingdom Metazoa; phylum Arthropoda; class Insecta; order Hymenoptera; family Scelionidae; genus Trissolcus; species Trissolcus japonicus. The sequence goes on from JAPYZS010003072.1 coordinate 16,996, forward strand.
TATTTTAGGACAAAAGTGTGGTAAAAAAGATACAATGGTTAAATGTACAACTCAAACAACTGGGAAAGAGGCGAAAGAGAAAAGGACTAATAAACTAATCGCAGATCCTTAAACGAATCTAAAACATTGCATATAACATCGCGCGTTATAAATTATCTAATACTGCTTAAAGTCATGTAGACGCGTTCTAAGTGAGACAATGGTGCAACAACTACAATACTCGATAAATAATCAATCTCACAATGTTACACTTATTTCTATAACCTTAATATTAAGACATTAAAGATAGTAGTTGTCCGAGACGTGTCAAAACTTTTCAGAGATTATGATGCTGGTGCTTTTGATGTTATCCGTTGACTTTTCGCTGTCCATGTCGAGGGCGAGATTTGTGATCCCTTGGAGCGTCGGGCTGGACTTGCGGTCAAGGGTGAGCAGACTTCTGATTGGCGGACTAAGGAGGTCCTGATCCAATTCCATCGGGTCCTGAAAACCTGTCAGATAACTGACCAAAGTTCCCACGAGGACCGTAGTTATGCAACCAATCGCACTGTACCATAAGTAATTAATCTGAAATTAAAACAAAAATAAAGAAAAAATTTGATTATTAAGTTTGATTAAGTTTAATTAAGTTTAAAATATTGAGTTCAAAAATTTGGGATTAAAAAGGATTTGGTACCTTATAAATAAATAATACTCCATCGTCATCAGGAACTGGTTCAATAATAGGCATAGTAGTATTTATGAGACAGGAACAATTGTCGGTGAAAAGTGGTTTAGTTTCAAGATGGATCTGGCCGTTGAGTGTAGCCACTTGAGCACCTAAACCAATCCAAACCACAAGAGCTAAACTTGTTATGGATCCGGCCAAAGCTCCTTTAGCATTTGCCCAGGGGACACACATCCCCAGAGTAAACAAACCCAGCGTTACACCGCCCACCATCCCGTTAAAGGATAAGGCAACCTGAGGAGATTCAGTTCAAGATAAGCATCAAATAGTTTGGACTAATATTTTTCTATTTTACAGAAATCGTCACCTGAAGAACTCCTCCCAGCCTTTCAACAACAAAAACGAGAGCGAAACTGAGGACGCCGAAAAAGACGCTAATCAATTTTGCATAACAGGCTCCTTTGTTCGCTGGAAATTCCATCTTGAAGATCCCTTGCAAAATGTCCTCGCAGGTGATGGCAGCAAGTGAGTTCATTGCACTGGCAACGGTTCTGTAAAAAAATAACAAAATGTTAAAAAAAATAATATCATTTTATAAAATAAAATATAATTATTTTAATTTTAATTTTTTTTTTTAATTTTTGGATGAATCGCGCCTACCCTAGAGAAGCGGCGAATATGCCAGCGACAAAAAATCCGGGGATTCCCTTGTACTCGCTCATCTTTTCCATTACATAGAAGGGTAGCAGTTCGTCATAGTTTACAATTTGTTGAGTCGACACCGGGTCGCAGTGTTTGTATTCACTGAACAGGACCATACCGGTCAAAAAGTTGACGGTGTAGATGAGAATCAGACCAAGGGAAGACACCCACAACGCACTGCAAAATGAAGCAATTAGTGATTAATTCGATTATTTTAATTCGATGCCTCTTACGAAGAACATGCCAATTCAAATTATCGTTGAAAAACATGCCAGTTCAGGTTCTTCGTGAAGAGTATGCCAGTTCAAAATGATATCTGGATAACATGCCAGTTCATTTGACAGAGTTACTTTTTCTAATTTCAAAACCCTCATATCTTTACAACTATTTATTGGAACAAATTTGCAACTTGTTAATAACTAGACAAGAACCAACATGTGATCATTTTTCATAAACAACGATTAAAATCAACTTTTGGACCCACAATTGTTCAAATTTTTTTTTCGTCGGAAAATAAAATGAAAATTTGCTTATATCAGTTTTTATTGATGATTCTCATGTGGAACAAATTATTTCAGTTTAATGAAATCTATTA
>JAPYZS010003077.1:0-11109 GCA_030522925.1 Trissolcus japonicus
ATCTGGCAGAGTTGAATGCATTCTTCACATCGAGGGTTACGATTGCACAGTACCTCTTCGTACCCCTCGTCCAGCTTCTTCCAGCTATCGCCTCTCGGGGGATACCCACAACCTTGTCCACGGCGTCGATTGTCGATCTTGCTTTGCGGAACCCAAACTGATTGTCAGAAAGGCCCTGGTTTTCTTCACTGAAAACCTCCAGTCTGTTGGAGACAATCCTCTCGAGCCCTTTGCCAACTGTGTCCAGCAGGCAGATAGGACGATAAGATGAAGGTTCATTCGGCGGCTTGTCACCGTTCGGGAGAAGAACCAGGTGCTGTTGTTTCCAACATTCCGGAAACTGTTCTTCTCCGAGGCAGGCATTGTAGACACTCAAGGAGAGGCCTGATCTCTTCCTGATAGCATCTTTGAGGGCCACATTCGGGACCCCATCCAGTCCTGGGGCTTTAGTATCCCCGATCTTTCTGACAGCCTTCAGCAGTTCTTCTGTCGTAATCTGTGGCACTCGTTGCAGGTCTTCCCGTTCGTTGCTGAAGAGTGTGTTTTCCAGTTGTTGTGAAAAAAGGACTCGCACTATCTTGTCCAAGAGCTCTGGACAGGATGGAGCAGCAGAGTCAACCGTCATAACCATAGCAAATATTATTTTGAATGCCGCGAAGTGACTATAGCGAGCGCGAAGTATGACGTCTGAAAGTGAAGAAAGTGGAGAAAGTGAAGCTTTCTACGGAGCGAAGTCTTCACTTCGCAACCTATGCAAAAATGCAGCGCTCGGTTCGCATGCACGAAAAAGGCAATTTTGCGTGCGCCTGTGACGAAAAATGTTAACCATCCTTACTATTTTACCAAGATTCCATACAAAGTTGTGATTTCCGATTTAGATATTGATATTTTAATTTTTTTTTCGAATAAATATAACTATAAATATGCAAAAAAGCAAAGAGAAAAAATTAATTGAGTATGTAACATGTCAAATAGATCAGCCGAGAAAAATAGGCCGTCATTTTTTTTTGCGTGCCCAAGTAGGCCTGGGCGGAGCGCAAGCTCATGGGAAGGTCGATTGAAGAGCGGAACGAGAGCGCGCCAATCAATAGATCAATCGATAAAAAGCACATGTCAGAGTGCAAAACGTGTCGCGCGTCCTCGTCCCCCCTTAAAGGATATCGGAAGCGCCGTGCCACCAACTCCAATATCCTAATCGCCTAATACCTGTGGCTCATAGGAAACGCCTGTAAATGTTATTTATTATTAACAAATCTACCAAATGACGTCACAAAATGATTTATGGCCCCCTAAAAGCTTTCATGAATAATTTTATAAAATCGTGGAATTAATATTTTTATTTCGAATTGCAAAATTAAAACCTAATAGAATTATTGCAAAATATGATGGGGAAGAATAAAAAAAGAGACAATAAATAATCAGAATTTAATTTGCAACAATGGTTTAGTTGCAAATTGACAATTTATGAAAATGACGTCATCAAAATCGACATTTCTCAATCAGAATTAGGGCACCATATATTCTGTTGGAATATATTACATTGGAAAACCCTAGAATCTAGGAAACCTGACAAGCAAAAAAAGTTACCGGCAGGAGTAATGATATGATGATGAAATCATAAATGGCGTTACGCGTGGCATAAATGAATAAGCAAATCGTTTCTTTAGAACAAATGGAAACAACGGAACAAAAGGAAACAGATAATAATAACGAATACGAAAACAAAACAAAACAAAAAATAAATAAATATTAAAATTTATTTATTATATTTCTATATTAAAAAAATATAAGTAATCAAATAAAAAATATATAAATACGGAAATAATTTTTTACACGAAAAATTATGTATTATATTGTATTATTTGATATTAAAAAAAAATAATACAAATCGACGAGATCATTGCTCAATGAATAAAACCTTAAAAATATGGCGAAAATAAATGATCCATCGAAATAATGGAATTATTTGAATGCAAATAACGAATAATAATATATAATGAACAATTAGTTGAATAAAAAACCACTGACAGTAATTACAAATCAGAATATTAATATTTCCAATAATACTCATAATGATATCAAAAATAATAATAATATTATTAAAAATTAGTCTAACAAAATTGTAGGGACATGAATATATTTCCCTCAATAATGTGGGCTTTTTCTAACAACAATATGACAAAATGAACCGATGAACAAATTAAAATTTCGAATAAGTATACCAATTAAACGAACAAATGAACTATATAAAATTTGGTCATACCATCGGTCACCATGGAGTCTATGCGCTCGTACAACTGAATACATACTGCTCGCATGGTAAATAATGGCTGGAAAACGGTTAACAAATATTATTTAAGTCAATCGAAACAATTAACAATAGTTTAAACTCTGTTAAATAAACAATGTGTTTGGTTGGATTTGTTTGTTTATGTCCTACTGCAAGGTCACCGCATCAGTCATCATAGTCTGTATCCGCTCCCATCAAGAAATACTCATTGATTGAAAAACCGATATAAATAATGATGCAAAATGTTATAAACAATCATGGTTATGTTGTTAAACATTAAATAAATAAATTTTCCTGAGGGGAATGCAGTTTTCAAAAAGTTGTTTCAAATCGGTCGCAGATCACAAGTGCAACTGCTCGCATTGTAAATAATTGCTGGAAACCGATTAAAAAATGTTATTCAAGTAGATCGAAATAATTAAAAATAGTTTAAACTCTGTTAAATAAACAATGTGTTTGGAGAGATTTGTTTGTTTACATCATTCTTGAATGTTAACACATCGTTTGTCATATTCTAGCCGCTTGCACCATCAAACACTAATGAAATAAAAAACCGATATAAACGATTGTATGAATAGTTTTTAAAATTCATGATCTTGTTCATTATAATTGAATTTACATATTTTCTTGAGGGGAAATTCATTTCCCGAAAGTTAATTCCGATCGGACGGAGTTGAACCAATGTTTCCGTTCGTTTTGTTACAGAAACGATTATAATTGAATAAAATGTGCTAATCAAGTTGTTAAAAACAATCAATATTCAGTTTTAGTTTCATAAATAAACAATATTTGTGATGGAGTTTTTTCGTTTCTTTTTAACGTTACTTTATTGAGAAATTAGTATTTTAAATGATTTTAAAACGTATACTCATTGTTTTCACATTACTTGATCAAAATATAATTTAAAAGATTTATTAAAAATTTTCGTTTTCATCATGCATATATTTTAGATCATGCAACCCTATCTTGTTCAGTCCGTAATAATAATATAAATATATCCATCATTCGGATCGATTCTCAGCGTTTGACCTGCTGCCAAGGGTGTGTAATAATCACCTTCTACATCTTCTAGCAATTCTTCAACCTCCTCTGGAATGCATGAATTATTGTTGTCATTTTGTTGTGACTGTGCGTATGGCAGTGGAGACGCCTCTCCAAACAGATCGAACAAGTTACTAACGTCATACACTTCAATATTTTCATCGGACTCAATATTCGTGACGTTTTCCTTGTCACTTGCGGATTTTCCTCCACCTGTTAAATTAATTAAAATTTTTTATACATTTTTTTATGTAACCCAATATATTTTTCAGATTAAGTCAATATTTATTCAGCTCAAAAATTTAAGGGACACATACATTTAAATGCGATTATACTTATTTTATCTTCATTTTCATGCACACTTTCATGTTCTGTATTAATTGTGTTAATTAATTCAGTTTGATATTCTGAATAGCAATCTCATTTCAAAATTCGCGATATTATAAATTAATATCGCGAATATGTATAAAAGAAAACAAGTACTTATTAATTAACCACCCTCAACATAAACAACGACCTTCACTACTCTAATATTCAATTCAGTCAAATAATTTCCTTGCCTTCTTCAAGAGTTTCCTTGTACGCATCCTGTATATAATCCCCTGATTCTGAGATGAAAGCATTTGGAGTTGAAGCATTGTTTTCTAACAAGTTCCATTTTACACACAGAAACTCATTGCGTTTGCGAGTATCTTAGTCCGGTTTATATTGGTATCGATTCGCTTCAATTTCTTTGACGATCAACATCATCTTATCTACCAAAGACGCCATCCTCTCTGGAATATAATGTTATGCTCTCTCCAGGTTGGGGGTTTTTTGAAATAAAAATATTTGATTCGCGATAAAACTTAGTTTATTGGGATCACGAAACCGTTTACAGGCACTTGTCAATACGTTTAAATAATCGGGTAATATGTGCGTACAGGTCAATTGGGTGAACCTGGTGTACTCGTGAACAGCCGGTGAACTGCCGCTGAAGGCGGTTGTCACCTTATTTAAAGAAGAGGCTTTTTGGTAGCCCCGTGGTGGTTTTCTGGAAATTGCTGATGCAGTGGGACCGCGGATTTGGATGAGTTCTCATCCGAACATGACGCGGTCCCACGTGTAAAAATGCCCGACTTCTCTGCCGAAAAGATTCGGGTGACCGTGAGACCAAAAATGAAATTGAATATTTGTAATTTATTTAATTAAAATATAAAATGTTAAAAAATAAAAAATTTGGGTTATGCGGGGCTTAACAGTCGCCCCTCCTTGTGGAGGCGCGACGCCCGTCGCGCGAGAATGAAGGAGTTTGCCAAGATGGTTCACAATGTTGAAAAGCAAAAATTTAAAAGGGGAAAATATAAGAAAAGTATTTTTTGCAATAAAAATTTGGATCTTAAAAGTGTAGTGTTGTTTGTGGTTAGTAGTGTACTTAACTAACGATCTCATGATTCCTTTTCAAAATTCATTCTTAATTCTAAGAGATACATAATTATCGTGGGGGAACATTGGTCTGCAGTTCAGGTCGTCCCATATGTCCCACGTAGTTCAGTCGACAAATCATGTCTGGCTGAGGTCGAGTCCAAGTAGATATGGTCCACTCTTATTGGTAGATATATATAGGTGTGATGTAGCGTGGCGGATGCCTTGTTGAGGTGCCAATGACAGGTACAGCAATTTTGAGTAAGGTCGGTCCAGTGTGACTCAACCTCGGATTGATTTGGCACCTTTAAACATTGGACAACAACAGCAAGGGTTCTTTGTTTTAAGCCTAATTTAAAAACTAAGGCAGCAGTGCCTTTCTGGTACAATGGTTATTGTTCATACAAGTTATTTGTTTATCGTCATAGATTAATATTATACTGATTATATGTAAGATTATGTAAAAGAACAAGAGTGACTCGGCTTGGGTATAGTCTTAATTTCTAATGGTTAGTCGTATAAGAATAGTAGATTATATATGAGTATGATAAGACTCTTCGATTATATATGAGTTTATAAATGAGCCTCTTCATGCAAGGTTTAATCGTTTAATTTGGACGACTTGAACGCGGTGGCAACGCAGGGTAACTGAGATTCGCGCTTGTGTACGGAGGATCTCTATTCGGTACTGCATACGAAGGAGCAGCCACAGTTTGTTGTTCTATTTCTAAGGTTGCCATGTCAGGGGCCGCATCAGCGGGCTTTATTGTAAGAGCAGAAGGTGATTCGGGATCGGTAGGAGGGTTTTCTGGATCGGCTTTATCTTTGGGTTCTTTTCTCTTAAGGTATAAAACAAAGTGTGTCAGAGAGTCCCAAAAAAGCGCAAACCAAGAACAGACTCCAGCCAAAGGCACCTTTCAGAGTCAAGAAGTGTAATGTAGTGTCTAGGATCAATTTACCGGTTCTGATCAGAAAGTAAGCTCCCAGAACATCAGCACTAAAGTTTCCGAACCAGCTAATATCAGACCAAATTTTTGTCCATGTGTTTTTCGCGATTCGTTCAAGTGTTGCTTCGTCAATTAGGTTGTCTAGGTGTAGGTTATTTGTGGATACTATTTATCCGGCTGATAAACGTGCAATTTTATTAATGAGTGCAGGTTGTTCTCGAGGTTGCATTTTGTATTAGCGCAGTCTTTATAAATCGTCGTTTGAGTAGATGCCGGTTTTTGCAAGTTCGTTCGCGGTTGTGTATTTCCAGGTTGGGGCTGTGTTTGGTTGTATTTCGTGTGGTGGATAAATTAATGTTGGCGACGGACTTATACCAGCTCCCTTCGATTCGGAAAACGGGAGCGAGAATCCTATTGCACGTGATTTCGTATCCTACCTTCTTTGAAATTTTTGTTCGCAGTGAGAGGAAGTAAGTTTGATTGTTTTGAATGACTGGTAGTTCTTGGTAACAGCGATCTACGTTTGCTACTGTTACTTCCACAGGAATATACTTAAGAATGTAGGCCACCTCTTCGCTAATTAGGGCTGTATATCCGATTTCACCCATATATGTCATTCCAAATTCATCAGCGTGGTACATGACAATACTTTGGGAATTTTTCGCATCGTTTAGTTAGTATATCTTTGTATAGTGTCTCGATTTGTGCCTTGAAGTGTTTTTCAATGTAGACAAATTTGCTATTTACGTAATTAAATAAATCTAATTCCGCGGTAGGGACAACTGTTTTTGCTTTGAAGAATGTTCCTTCAACGCCTTCTAAAATGTAAACTTTCGGGTGTTCGGTGCGAATGAGAGTGTATCCACATACGTTTTAAGAGACTAATGTTGTAAGAGCAAAGGTTATGTCTTGTGTCGTTACTGCAATTATTGTTTCCTTGATTCCGTGGACCTCGCTGGTGATTTTGTCTCCCGGACCTTCATACAGAACCGTGTATTTATTGAATACGCACGGATTTTTTGGAAAGAGGTCCCAGTATAGGGTTCCGCCGTTTTGTTCGTGACACATGCTTTTATTAAGCGAACAACGTACTCCTGATGGGGTGATTATTGTTTCTTCGTCTAATCGAACTGTTATGTCATAGTCTGCTATTACTATTTTACCAGTTGCTTGTACTACCGCGTCTGACCATTTTCCGAATTGGTCAGTGTTCCTATCTACGTTGTCTATAATGTGTCCGTTTATATTAACTCTTTGTGATTCGCGTAGTGAAATGCAGGCATCCCTAGTTAATTCTTTAGTGTAGGTGGCTAATCCGTCTTCTAGCGCTTGGGCATCTTCCCATGCAGCGCAACGGGTAATTAGGCGCATTACTTGTACGAAGCAGTAATGTGCATGTATGGTCAAATATGAAGTTAATTGAAGTAATTGTAAGTTTGTTTTTGTAATGTTTGGTTGTTTGTTTATAATATTGCAAGATGCGACTGAATTAAGTGAGATTGGTGTCATATATGCGCGAGAAACTGAGCAATCTTAACCGTAGAGGGCATTGACAGTAGGAAATAGGACTCCAAGGGTTAGTAGAATTTTGAAAATTGTTAATAAAATTGGAAACATATTGTTAGTCGCTTCCTGTAACTTCTTTCAAAATAATTGAGTCAAATTGATACGATATGCTTCTGTATATTAGAAAGTCTAATATAAAATTGTTGCACTCAGTGATAGGCCTTATGTCGAAGAGTTGATCGTTATGACAAATGTTGCGAATTAGCCTGTCGAGGTCGTCTTCAGAATGATAAGCGTGGTATTCAGTGAATGTGATTCCAAAGACTAGGATCTCTGGATATCCGCAATAAAATGAAAAATCCTCGTCGTCAAGGATTGCAAGGGCGGCCTTCAACCTTACGCAATACAAAGGGGTTTGTTGTCCCTGCGACATAATTGTTAACCTGATAAAAATAAAAATAACAAAAATAGTAAATGTGCGTGAGCGCGTGCACTCATCCCCTCCTTACGCAAAATTTTTCTTACGGAAAAATTTATTAATCATTTTTCAAATAATTATTGTTAACAAAATAAGGTATTATTGTTATTTTATTCTTTGTGATTGTGGGATATTTCCTGTTGATCATGGTGTTGGTTGTTGTTTCCTGATTTGTAAAAGATTTGAGAGAAGGGTAGTTTATTTTGTATATTGAAGTCTGATATTATTTGAATTTAAAATTCCAAATTAAATTTTTATTAGGTTGATTTCCTTCTCTATTTTATGTTTTTTTTTGTTTTTTTTTGTTTGTTTTTTCATATAATTATTCATTCGTTCCTTATTTGTATTGTGTTAGTTATAAAGGAACTAGGTTTTAACTTTGGGGACATTTGTTAGTGTGAGTTAGGTTAGGCTTGGTTACGCGGATGGGTCATTTCATGTTATTAGGTTGGTAGCGCTTAGGATTTGAAATCGATATAATAAAGTTCGCGGTTGTGGAAAAGAAAAAAGTTTGTGTGGCGCGTCGGCGGCGTAGTTAAGGCTAGGTACTCCGCGCGCGGTTTGAATCAGCTGCTATGTGAGCTCGCTTATACCGGGTGGCTAATGAATGAGTGAATATACGGGTGACCTGAAAATAAGTATTTACCATTTTTTCGGGGAATTGGTATTTACATTATTGATTTTTTATGAATGTTTTTCAGCGTTAAGTTGAGTTTTTTTTAGGTTGATTGTTTATAATAATTTATTTATTATATTATTTTTGAGATTTTATGGAAATTTTTAGATCATAATTGTATGTTGTAAAAGAGAATCGAAGAGAAAAAAATTCAAAGGAAAGCAATAAAGAAAAGGAAAACTGAATAATTTTGAAAGCTTATTAAATTAATAATAATGTTTCAATTTTCATTAACAATTTAAATTTTTATGCTTTAAATTTTCATGATTTGAATTCTGGAATATTATATTCTGCGTGTATAATTTTTGGTTTTGTGATGTTCGTTTGTGATGTTTTTGTTCGGATAGTTGTTCATTTTTTGCCGCAAATTTGTCTAGTTTTCTTAGATTTGCTTTCTAAATTTTCTTGAATTGGATTATATTATGATGTGATGTGCTATTAATTCTGTAAAACGTTTGTTTTCGCATTCTTCAGGGTCGAATTTCTTAAGATAAGGGCTCGTCGAGAGTCTACATTGTTGCGAACGCGTTATTCTTTACTGATCTGTTGGTCTGTAACGATGTTGAATTCAACGAGAAAATTTGCGAAGAGAAAAAAAATTGGAAGAGAGAATGGAGAAAGCAGAGCTACGTGATTAGTTGGGGGAGGTCGAAGGGGATATTGTGCGTGTGGAAGATCTGATTCGTAAGTATTTCTCTTTTTTTGTTCAGGATAAGTTTTTTCCTTTGTTGGGTTTTATTTGTTTTTTTTTTGAAGTGGATCATTTATTGATTGTGTTAGTGATTTTTCAGAGAGATACCACGTGAACGTTACCCTCGCGATGAGTTTGGTTGAGGGTCTTGTGGAGGCAACGGGTGCTCCGGAAATTCCAGAGCCTACTTCCACGGAGACCGGATCGTCGGATGGTTTCGAGGAAGAGGCTCCCAAGGACGAGGATGAAACCCCAGGGGTGGCCAAGAGCGTGGAGGATGACGGTGAAGGTGGGAAGCCAGCTGTCAAGGCGCGATCACCGCGGCGTCCTCACGTATTTCCGCCTCCCGAGGATGCGGCGTTTGCTGGCGATAAGTGCGATGACGTAGCCGTCGAGGGTGGCAAACGCCGGGCGGTGGGTCCGAATCATCGGCAAGCATGGGTGGGGGAATTTGTGTGCAAGAGATTGCTCGTGAGGTGGCTAAGCTTCTGAAAAATGAACGACGCGAAGAATCGGTTGGTTCGCGTGGTCAATTTCGTGAGGGGGTGAATTTTGTGCCTCGGTCGCAGCAGCGTGAGTGCTTCCGCTGTCACAAAATTGGCCATGAGCAGGACTCATGTCCCGCCGCTGGGGCTCATGCCAACGGGCCATCGCGTCGGGGCGTGAGATGCCCAATTTTCGTATGTCAGACAACGTTTGAAAATATATGTATAAAATGGTTGTTTGGTTTCAAAATTTTTTTCTTATCCTAAGTCCTTTCCCTTTTTTTCCATGTATATGATATCATTTCATTTGTTTCTTTAATTATTATATTATTGTTATTTGTTGTATAGTGAATTGAATATTTTTGTTTGGTTTTTCTCATTTAAATTTTGATTCTCGATTATTTTTGATTCTAAATTTCTTTTAGTCGAAATAATTGCTCCAAGGTTTTTTTTTTGTGATAATTAAATTGATTTCTAGGTTGTTTGGGAAGGAAAAGAAAAAAAAATGTTTTTAAGTCGTTCTTTAACGTGTTATTATTTTACTAATAATCTGTTTGGCACCATCATAATTTTATTATAAATTTCGTAAATTCCTTTCCTTATTATAAATTTTAATATTAAATAATTTCTTCTATGGCTGGGATATTAGAGTTGAATGGATTGTAGGAGGTTACCGTAAGAATACTGTGTTGTTCTGATTCTGCCACGTAGGTTTGTTGTTTTTGTGTCTTTGTTGCACTAGTGGGTCGTTCATTCGTGCGACAAGGACAGCGTATTGCTCGCGGTCACGGGCAAATTTGTTTCAATTTAAAGCTAATAAGGAAAATTTGTGGGTAATAAGAAGTATTGTTATATGTCTGTGTCATATATTTTTCTGTGTGACGCTTTGTTTTTGTTAAAAAATTGAATGTTTTAATCGATTCGAGTGCGTGGATCTTTGTTGTTTGTGCGTCTTTGTCGGACGTATTAGAGTTTCGTACGGATGGGTTAAAGGTGCGACAAGGTATGGATGGTGCTATGCTTACGGTTATATGAAATAAAATTATTTATTTATATTGAAAATTGTTTTGAGGGTGGTAGGGGACAACAATTTGTATCAATGCTTGTTTATTTCAGGTTATTTTTGTATGTGGTATTGTTTGATTTTTTGGCTCAAAATATAAAACAGCGTTGATCTCCTCCTACCTGTTTTTCCTTGATCAGGACATCTTTCAGCTGAATATAAGTACTTATTGTGGACTGTATTTTTGGTGATTATTTTAGCAATAAATCAAATGATATAACAAACTAAAAATTGCAAAACAGTTATGCTAATTCGAAAAATTAGAAAAAAGCTTCTCAATTAAGCGGATTAATGATGGGATACGAAAAATAAGAATGCAGAAATTTTGCGCTCAAGCGCGAGGAAAAAACCCGCAACTGAGTTAAGCAAATAATTCCCATTCATGGTTTTTAAGAATTTTCATCATCATTCAAAAACTAGACAACACAAGGATCTGTGCGCGCGAAACTCAACTCAATTGAGGTAAAACCTCATTAATATTTATTCAACAAAAATATCTTAATTCTACAAATTTATACCAAATTAATT
>JAPYZS010003078.1:0-11446 GCA_030522925.1 Trissolcus japonicus
TAACCAAAAACCAACCAACAACTTAATGAACGTATCTTTTTTGTTAAATATCAAATTCAAATTTTTTATCAAAACAGTAATACTTTAAACTTGATCTTACATTTAAGAATTTCTTTTTGACTTTTCATTCTTAGTAAATCTTAAGGTAAAATTTACAGTTATAAATTTGTACTAATTCACAAATTCTTTTACTAACAAAATTGTAAGAAACATCACTTACGCAACACCTTACAACTTGATAAGGTGTAAGGAAGATATTGTAGAGATTTTAAATCTTCACCTTTTTATCACCTAACTGATAAAATAAACACATTCGTTAATGTGATACATTACCATTATATAGATCCAATTTGTAGATACAAATTGTCACGTATCGGCACTGGCGTCGCCACCATCGCGCTCCCTACCAAGCGCGCTCGTCGCAAGCTCCAGTGCATACTCTAGAATGCTGCGGGCTCACCAGACGTTGAGTGCTACCAGCTTAACACCGTGACGTACGGCACCAAGTCAGCCCCGTTCTTGGCGAACCGGGTGATCAGGGCCGTCGTCGAAGCCCACGGAGACGAATACCGCTTAGCCGTCGAGCCCCTCAGCAAGTACATCTACGTAGCCGATGTACTGTTTGGCGCCAACGACAAACAGGAGGCGAGTTTGCGAGCAAGTCGAGCAGTTGCTACAACGCGGATGCCTTGAACTCAGGAAGTGGGTGTCGAACTCACCCAACCTACTACCTAATTCGAATGAAAATGCCGATAAGCTATACCTGGAATCCTAAGACAAGACGGAGAGAAAGGTGCTCGGCATAACCCGGACGCCACAGGGCGACTACTTCTCTGTGCAAGTAAGTCAAGTGGATAACAGCGTCATCACGAAGAAAACCATGCTCTCTCACACTGCTCGTCTATACGATCCGTTAGGCTGGCTATCTCCATTCACAGTGAGAGCCAAGATCCACATGCAGTCCCTGTGGCTGTTGAAGTGTGGATGGGACCTGGAGGAGTTGCCTGAAAACATCAGGAGCGTGTAGACCACCATATGCGCAGAGATGAAACTTCTCCCACAAATTACTATACCACGCTTTGTCGGCACTGAGAAAGAGCCTGCCAAGACACTCCTCGTCGGCTTTTCAGATGCCTCTCAGAGAGCATACTCTGCAGCTCTGTACTTGTACCTTGAGTACGAGACAGGCGAAGTCAGATCTACATTGCTCAGCGCGAAAAGCAAAGTAGCACCCCTCAGGACATTGTCGATCCCATGCTTGGAGCTTTGTGGCGCAGTCACCCTTGCCAAACTCATCACGAAGGTAAAGAAAGCATGGCTGGGATCTCTAGATGAGACGATCTGTTTTAGTGATTCTCGCATTGTCCTGAGCTGGCTGAGTAAACACGCGTTGACATGGCACACGTACGTAGCCAATCGCATCTCCCTCATACAATGCGCTTCACCTGACGTCAGATGGCGTCATGTCACCTCTAGTAAAAATCCTGCGGATTTGAATTCGAGGGGCCTTTCAGCCCAGGAGCTCATTTCATCAGACCTCTGGTGGAAAGGACCAAAACTTCCAGAGGAAGAAGCCGATCTGACTCCAGATGAAAGGGTAGTGATGCAGAAGGAAGTCGCACTTGAGACGCGACAAACAAGCATGCTTCACACCTCTGCAAAGTAGCTGACAGCGTACTCACTCAAGCACTCATGCTTGGTCAAGTTAGTGCGAGCAATCGCCTACTGGATCAAGTTCGTACGCTCTCTACAAAGACGAATAAGATTAAAGTATGAGGACCCTCGGAATGGGATAACTGAAGTGCCCAACGAGTTTCAGTCAAGCAGAGATGGAAAGCAGTCTCACGGATTGTGCAAACCTTTTGGCAACGGTGGCAGCGAGAATACATACGACAACTACAGTCGAGATCTAAGTGGCAGAATGAGCGACCCAACCTGCAAGTGAATGACGTCGTATTCCTGAGAGATGCCAACAGGCCACCCGGGGATTGGGGACTCGCCAGGATCGTCAAGACCAACCCAGGAAAAGATGGGCTTGTCAGAGAAGTAGTCATACCTATTGGGTCCACAAAGCTTGTGAGACCTATCACTCAGCTATGCAAGCTACCAGTCGAACCTGAAGCTTCCCATATCGTTCCAAAACCACAATAACTCGACCATTTGTACACAATTCAGTTGTTATATTCTATGTCCCGCTGCTTCTTTGCCAATCTCATTCACATTCACCAACAACACACAATACATTGCTCTACATGCACCTGCTTGTTTTCTATTCCCTTCATTAACATGCTCATGTCGTTTCGAATGTTTCAGATATCAAGATGTCGCCTGAACTTGACTACCTGGAAATCAATCCAGACATCTCGCTCGATGCTAAGGATGAAGGTGTGGCTGACTTAGAGTACTATGAACTCAACCAACAAGAGTTCGAGAAAGGCTGGGCTTCATGTTCCAGGGAGAAGACCTTGAGACCATCCGTTGCACCGCGTCATGAAGCCGTCCAACCCGCTGCTAAACACCCGCAGCCAGAGCAGCACTCCAAGCCAGCTCAGGAAAAGGTGCCAGTGAAGACCTCTGAGCACATATCCCGCCGTCGCCATCGCAGTTCCCACCAACACAGATGCAAGTCGTCCAGGAGCAGATCTGAAAATTCAGGGCGTCCAAGGTTACATGGCTCCTCGCTCCCTACAATAGGAAGAGCCGATCCTCGCCGACTGCCAGTGAGCCCCGTCGCCGCCGACTGCTTCTTTCTTTGCATTTTCGTTTGCACGCCCAGGGTGAGTCTTTGCTCTATTGCTATCGTGCCGTCTGTCCGTCCCAAGTCTGTCCGTGTCATTCGCGGCCTCGCAGGCCTAACCCGAACCCGGCCCGGCTACTCTCAACCCGCAAAACCCGCGATATATTACCCGCGCGATATTATCCGTGGTGGCCGACCACCATCACGTGACAAATAGCGATCCTGCCCACCGAATGGCCATTGTTTAAACAAATTTACGAGAAGAAAAACTGCGAGCGTATTGAAAGTCATTTTGCTGAACGTCGGAATTTTTGATACTTCGACAGATTGCATAAAAGGACGTTGACACGAGACGTAAACACAATCAAAATAAAGCCACTATTTTGATTGAGTATTTAATTTCAGGTTTCGAGCAAATTTAATTCACGAATTATATTCTGCTTACCCGAAAAATTAATACAGCACGAAATAAAAAAATAAAATTGTTCGCCCTTTCAACTTTATTGCCAAATTATAACTCTTTATTTCACGCGAAAGCGAAATCAGCTTAATCGCAAATTCCGCAATTCTGCCACGCTGCAATTTTTGTTTTTCTTTTATGATAACAACCAAAAATTGTTTTCAGATATTTTCAGCCAACCCTTTCCTCTATAAAAAGAAAATTGCTTAAGGCCCTTGAGAAATTGCTCTGCTGATAAATTTCCTTGCCACAGAATTAGAGAATTGCGATTCGAACCAAGCCCTTTTTAGCCCTTTTCAGCCCTTCACTGCCAATTCGAAGAATTTTGAAATTTTCCGCTTTGATAATTCTCACCATTGCTCTAGTTGATACTCTTCGAAGAGAAATCTCAAATTTTCGAAGCCGCCCTTTGACCCTAGATTGCCCTTTTTGAGAAATTCTTCCAAAAATTTTTCTGAGTCGAACAAAAATGGACAGTATGATGCGCGAATCGTACTCTCTTGTGAGCTCCGTATACGATATGTCGGAAGACGCTCTGAGGGAGGCACTGGCGCATAACCTCTAAACGATTAGCAGTGTGACGATGTGTCGTAACAGGCTGATCCAATTCTTCCACGAATCAGGATTTACCGATTCGATGGACGAGAATTTTGTGATCGCCGTGCCAGTGGGGTTCAATCCCCCTTCTCTAGGCCCCACGCGGGGGAAAGAAGTTGGAGCCATGTCCTTGGCGGCTCAAGAAAACCAGACGCTACCTCGGTCAGAGTTCGCGAGGAGTCTGATGTCGGCCAGCAACGTGTACCGCCGACTCCACCTCGCCCTGGGCTTCAGACCCAACAAGGGATGCACCAAGCCAGGTGGCTGAGAAGCCCTTTTTCTCGCAATCCGCCCCAGAGAACGGCCCAAAGCCCTGCACCACGCTGTCTGGAGCCGCAAGCAACCTCCCAGAGGGTGGCGCGATCCACGACGGTGGGGCCGAGTGCACAGCTCTGGGGCCGCGCGTCACTCGATGTAGCCAGCAGGCTGATCGAGACTTCTTTGACGCCAAGGCGGCTGGATTACGAGCTGAGGCCAACGTTACCTCCCACTTCGATGGACTTATGGTCGTTTGGCGACTTGCGCCACACAATAACGACGTCTTTTCTGCCAGCGCTTCAGCGGCCCTAGGTTCCAGGTGCAGATCCAAAACGAGATCCTGCACCGAACCCAGGCCGCATATGAGCCCATCGCAGATTATTTAAAGAATCTGCGAGGCCTTATGAGCTACGTCGACCCTCCGATGAGCGAAGAAGACCAGCTTGATTGCGCATACAATAATCTGCATCCAGATGGATGCAGATTGGAGAACCCTGGGGAAACAGGTGATTTCCAGCTGGCGCCCAGACAGGGAGGCCAAAAGAGGTCAAGGCGAGTAGGAAAAGGGGCCAAATCAGCCAAACAAAACCGCCCGCAAACACAGAACCCGCCTACAAACCCTGAATCTCCCTCGCAAGCCACCGCTGCCTTAGCCCAGGCCAGCGAGATGGCTAAGATTAAACGACAGCTTGCAGTTCTGTCTGTGCAACTGGTACATTTTTCAGTGCTGCAACAGAGATCTCCGTCTTACGTGGATTACGCGAGAAAACCCCCGAGATCTCGACCCCAATTGCCTCCACAAACGCAACCGATCCCCACGCTGATGGATAACTGGGCTTCGCGAACCCAGCCATCGCGGGGAGGTAGATCGGAGCAAATGGTCCAGGCTGGCCAGGCCAAGCCTGGATGCTGGAATTGCCTTGGCAGCGGCCATTCTTTTAATGTCAGTCGAGAAGAACCGCGACCATTTTGCCCTAGGTGCGGTGGCCCTTCAAAGGGCAGACAGGTTTGCCAGAATTGCCGCAACAAAAACACGGGAAACCAGTAAGGGAACACACCCATGGGGTTAGTGTGTGTCCCGTGAGTAGGAAGCCCTCAACTTGTACACCTTGGTACAATGCCCCCGAGTTGCACAAGGTTGCGATCTACGACTGTACCTAAAGGAAAAGATTGATGGTGTCCCCGTAAAGGCACTTTACGACACTGGGTCCAGCCGGACTTATGTCGGAAGAAGTGCCCTATCTTACCTGAAAAATGCATTAAAACCCTTGGAGGGGGCAAAACCCAGCATCCTCCTACCAAATGAGATAGTAGAGCCAGTCGAAGGCAAATCTCCCTTATCAGTTGAGTTCCAGGGAGAAACTCACATCCTTTCGATTCGACTGGCGTTCTCTCTCAATTACCAATGCATTCTGGGAATGGACTTTGTGCGCGCCTTCCGTCTCCAGATTGATTTTGATGACCTCAATCGAAGGTTCAATTGGCTCCGAAATTTCCCCAATAGCGACCACTTTCAAGTGGCCCATTCAGCCGAATGATATTGCGCTATTAGATGACCACCCTGGACTCTCGCGCCTCACTCTTGAGGAAAGAAAACAAGTTGATAAGTTATTAGACAAGCACATCGATCCGCCCACTGAGTACTTGCCAATAACACCTCTTGTTAAACACCCGATTGATGTCCAAGGTCACGCGCCAATCAGATTGCCACCGCATACAGTGTCCCCAGTGGTGCTCGAAGCGATGCACACTGAGATAGACGCCATGCTGAGAGGAAACATCATTGAGCCCTCCCAGAGCGACTGGTGCAGCCCAGTCGTTATGGTTAAGAAGGCCACTGGTAAATATAGATTTCGTTGTGATAACCGAGAGCTAAATAAGGTCACGAAAAAGAGTGCCTATCCCTTGACAAATTTAGTAGGTATTCTTGACTAGCTCCGGTTCGCCAGGTATATCACCAAGCTAGATCTGAGTCAGGCGTACTTTCAGATCGCTATGGATCCTGGTTCCAAGGAATACACCGCCTTCGCTGTCCCTGGAAAAGGACTGTTTCAATTCCTTCGAATGCCGTTTGGTACTTGTAATGCTCCCAGTGTGTTCCAAAAACTGATGGACAAACTAATAACCCCAGTTATGGCTTCCCACGTATTTACATATCTGGATGATATTATCACAGCGAGTACTTCGAAAGAGCACCTCTATTGGTTAGAGAAAGTGCTAGCGAAGATACGCTGGGCTAAATTGACGCTCAACCTGGACAAATGCAAGTTCGGTTGTGCGAGCGTCAAATATCTGGGGTATATTGTGGACGAGCATTGCATTCGAGCAGACCTAGACAATATCTACGTTGTCCTCCACTATCTAACGCCCAAAAACCCACACCAAGTTCGTGTCTTCCACGGAATGGCCTCTTGGTATCGTCGCTTCATCCCTGGTTTCTCAACCATAGCCGCCCCTCTCTAGACAAATTATGAAGACAAATTACAGAACGAGAGTGCCTTGCAGTGGACTGGGGAATAAAATTATTTCGCCCTTATTTGGAAGGCTATCACTTCAAAGTGATCACAGACCACAGCAGCCTCCGCTGGCTCCAAAACCTAAAGAACCCGACAGACCGCTTGGCCCGCTGGTCTATGGAACTAATAGGATATGACATGGAAATTCTCCACCGAGCAACCATGCCAGAACGTCTCCGCCGACGTGATGGGTCCTTACCCCCCAAGCTTGCAAGGAAGTCTAACCAAGGAGGTACGTCTTGATTTTTCAAGACCTATTCACTAAATGGGTCGAAATTGTCCCGCTCAGGAAAGCTAACGTCAAAACCATAATAGCTTACCTGAAGAGCCGCGTAGTGTATTTGGGGTGTATCCCGGGTGTGCCTGACAGATAATGGCACAGAATTCGCAAACAAGACCATGCGAGAATTCTTGAACGAAATTGGAACCACCCAACTATTTAGAGGCCTATTTAGAGGGAGAACCTAGAAAGTGGGATGTTCGCTAGACGAATTCCAATTTGCCATCAACACATCTGTGCACTTCTCCACTGGAGTTACCACAGACTTTTTGAATTTAGGCCATGAACTCCGAGAACCTGACTTTTTGCGAGAAAAATTGGAAGGCCCCATTTCCATCGTCCCGTAGACGACCTCGCAATGGAAGGAAAGAGTCCGCGAACTCTCCAGGATCCAAGACCTGATAAAAAGTCATATCAGCAACGCCGCTGATAAATGCGAGGCTGATTACAACAAGCGAGTTCAAGAACATGAGTATAAGGTAGGCGACCGCGTTTGGAAGCGCCAATATACCCTCTCCTCTGCTGCCTAGTATATCGCCTCAAAGCTGCTCCAAAGATACAATGGCCCGTTCACTGTTGCCAAAGTCCGTTCGCCCCTTGTGTACGACCTTGTTGACCCCCAGGGCAAAATCGCGGGTAAAAGCCACATTACCCAGGTCAAGCCTTATCATGAGCCCACCAATCAACACCGCACCTGAGTTTGTTTCAGATGAGCAAGGAAGAGTTGACGCCAGCCCAGGAGGAGGCCCTCCCGCGGACGGACTCTTCCACCCCAGGCCTCAGCGTGAAAGGCCTCGCAAGCGCCAGCGAGGCCAACCCCAAAGCAAACCAGGAGCTGGAGCTCCTGATCCCGTCCCCCACCTCATGGGCGGACATGTGCACGTCTCCCATGGAGGTGGAGAAGGAGCCAAGCGCCGTCGGGGAAGACTGCGCAAGGACCCTCCCCTCTCTGATGGACGTGCTGGTGGAGAAACAACCGTCCAACCAGCAGCGAACTGGTACAGAGGGGAGGAAAAAGAAGAGGACCAGGCGGGGAGGGATGAACCGCCGCAGAGGTACAACCTCAGGCCCCGGAGGGGCTGAGCAGCCAGTACCTCAGCCAGAGGCCCACGCCCGGGGCCCGAACCGCCAGCGACGCCCCAGGATGCGCCAGCGCAGGGAAGAGTTCCGCCAGGAAGCTTGACAGAAGAACCTCCACTGCGCGGCCCAGATGGCGCCGCTGATGCAGCCCCTCCTGGTCGAAGCAGGCCAGATACTGGCCCAAGCCCTGTTGACCCAAGCATATATAGGCCAAGGTGCACCTAGCAACCACCACCAAAGTCCGGTGGAGTGCTGGTGTCCAACGTGTCCGCTGTCACAAAGCCAGAGGCCCCCTAGGCAAGCCAGGCCTTGGAGACGGCCCAAAAAAAGGCTCCGAAAAAGAAGGGCCCTGGCCGAAGCCAGTAAGCCCTTAACGGCCCTGCGCGACTCCGCGGATTGGCCCTCCAACCCATGATTGAAGGGCTTCGGAGGGGGCCTTGTAACGGATCCGCGGAGCGCTGGATCCATTATCATATCAATCCAGCGATCGATGTCGCGCGAGCCAATCAATAGCGCACGTGACCTTAGCGCGCCTTTGAAAACTGTCAACGGACAGTGCCATTATTGCCAACGGCTCGATTGCCTTTTTCACCCGCACCCCGTACCGCCTATAATTTCGCTCTTTTGCCGCCACCAAGGTACCCTTGTGTTCGCCCCTCACCCTCGCGAGGGCCCTTTAGTGCACCGCGACCAAAAACGGATTACCGCGGCCAATGCCGACGACGACGAGACACATACACCGCAGACGAGGAAGAGCCGATCCTCGCCGACTGCCAGTGAGCCCCGTCGCCGCCGACTGCTTCTTTCTTTGCATTTTTGTCTGCACGCCCAGGGTGAGTCTTTGCTCTATTGATATCGTGCCGTCTGTTCGTCCCAAGTCCGTCCGTGTCATTCGCGGCCTCGCAGGCCTAACCCGAACCCGGCCCGGCTACTCTCAACCCGCAAATCCCGCGATATAATTACCCGCGCGATATCATCCGTGGTGGCTGACCACCACCATGTGACACATTTAATAAAAAAAAAATATCCTATTGAGAATCGATCCCGCGATTCAACATTCGAAACCCGCTGATTTTAACCGTTACACCATCGAAGCTTTATACAAACCACTATGTTTTATTTCAACGTACTCATTCCTTTTCAAAATGGTGAATTTTTTTTTATTGTATCATACTGCTAAATTAGCAGCATGATACGATTTTTTTTGTTTTTTTTTTTATATTTTTTTTTTGCTTTTTTCATTTTTTTTCATTTACATTAATACAATATAAACACGCTTTGCGCAAAGCAACACATACATTCTTCGCGACATTCCCAGAATTCAACCTCAGGGATGCACGCCGCCTCACCGAAGATGCTCCGGAGGCCAAGAGAATCGCCATATCGGTCATACCGATATCCCTCCTGCCTCCGAATAACCTCAAACTAGTCATCTTCAGCCTTCCACTGTCTTTCCTTCCGGATCTTCATCATTGCTGAAGCAACGACAATCCTAAAGTTTTCTTCATAATAATAGAGCTGTAAATAAATAAGAAATTAATAAGAATTTATTTATATTTACTATTTTTACAGGTTATTGAATTATTACTTACATTGTAACGCTGTGGTTACTTGGCCATAAAAATTTTCAAATATGATGCGTTTTTGAACGCCAGGTTGCTGATGCAACCGTCTCCAGTTAGTTACGGCGGTTGAGCGTGAAACACTTATCGCGTTCGTCGCAGGCTATTACAAAGGATTCAAAAAAAAAAGTCAAAATAAAGTCCATGGATCTGATTTCATTATAAAAAAACTATGCAATAGAGAAAAAAGAGACTACAATTCCGACGAGACATAAGTGGCGTTCCGATTAGTGACAAAATTAGGACCAAGAAAAATTCTAAATAACCGTTAGTGACACAAAGAAAAAATTACAAAGAATCGTAGACCGTTGATCTGATTCGTGTAATAAGAGGCAAACCTGGAGATGATCGACTGCCGGGGACAATCCTACGACGACGCACTACCGGCTTACAAAATTAAAAAAAACTAGACTCTACGAAACAAAATAACGAAAAAAAGTAAACGGTCACTTAACATGCGCTTGAGAGGTCCAGAGAAGAGGAGGAGGACGGCCTTGCGATGACCTTTATAGGACGCCTCCCCACCCTGGACGCAGCGCGGTATCCGGCCTAAACTCGCGTTCAGGCCCCTGCAGGAGGATGACCCCTGGGTCGTGTGCCCCCTTATCGACCCTGGTCGATAACGACGAGCGTAGACCCTGCTCTACCGCTGATCCGGCCATCTCGGGGACGTCTCCGGGTCATCTTGGGCCGCCGAGTACGCTCCAGGGATTGTCAAAACGAGTCTGAAAAAGAGTAATTGGCCTCCGAGCTGAAAACAATGCCTGTCGTTAGTGTCTGCGCGATTTGATTTATCTCTGGTCCATCGATCGTGCTCCACAGTGCCTGATTCTTTAATTTTATCGTTGCAATTCGTCAAACCCAAGGTCGCTTAAAAAAAACGAACGCATACCATGCCCGTCGCATATCGTCTCTAAAAAAACTCTTTTTGGGAAGTCTGAGGAGATCCATGGGTCTCCTCAGGAGCTCCTGAACGCATAAGAAAAATGCCACGTTATAACATATTGGAGCCATCTCTCTTCAAATTCAGTAAAATTTTTTCTATTCGGACTCATCTCTTCTCCTGTCATATGTCTCCAATTGAAATGTCATGAATATTAGACAAAACAAATTGCCTACTACTTTTTAAAGCGAAAGAAGTCCGAATAGGAAGAACTTTACAGAATTTGAAAATAGATGGTTCCCATACAATATTGATAATTTTATAACCAGTACAAATAAAAAGTATGCGTAAAATGTTATTAATTTTATAATTATTTACACCTTTTTTTTAAATTATAAATAAATATTATAGAAAAAACGAAAAAAAAAAATTTTTACCAGGAATCGATCCCGCAATTCAACATTCAAAACCCTCCGGTTCTATCCACTAATCCACTCTGGCTTCTTCTAATAGAACTATAATGTTCTAAAACATACTCATTTATTTGGAATGAGTAAAAAAATTTTTTTCGTATCATACTGCTAATTTGAGATTCTCAAATTAGCAGCATGATACTTAACACATTTCATTTTCACACAACCAATTTTATACAACCATAAGTGTGGATGTATAATTATATAATATATATTATATACTAGCTGGATGCCCGTGCTCCGCACGGGCAATCATCGTCGCTGCTGTATTTCATTTATCTTTATTGAGAAATTAATATAAAGTTTTTTAATATCTTAGCCTCTCCTCTCGAAAATTTCTTACTCCTAGCCTCTTCGTGGCGCATCCTGGGGGTCGAGCAACTCGGAAAGAGATAGCTATAGAAAGCGACTCGCTATAGAAACGTGTCATGACGACTGGCTCATAAACTAGCCCGTATGGTCCTCCAACGAAACTGGAGGTTGCTCGCTGGCCTGATAAGCCGCAGCGTAAAAAAGCAACCATCAACGAAACGACAGCAA
>JAPYZS010003082.1:0-11659 GCA_030522925.1 Trissolcus japonicus
TCAGATCTCCTCTTTAAAGACCTGTGCTTACTTCGTCGAAAGCTTTAGAATTTTACAAGTTACGATCATTTTAATAAATCGAGTTTCAGGTCGTTTTTCTATCAAACGTATTTTTTTGCGTCAAACACCTGAGAAATAATTTTTATAGGATGAATTTGAATTTTATAGTTCTGTATAATTATTCGAAAGTTTTCGGAGAGACATCAAAGTATACTACATAAATATATTTATTTAAGATAGTTTATAAAAAATATATATCATTATTAATACAATTATTTATACAAAAAATTTAATTTTTCCAAGATGTTAACAGGTTTTTATACCACTTCGGGTTTTCTGAGTTTAAAAATTTCAATAGAGATAATTTTTTTTTCGCTTCAGTTATTATCGGTTTGAGTTGCGATTTCAAATGAAATCATTTTCTGATTGCGCTCTCATCGAAAACATTATAATCGACGTAAGGACCATCGTAAGAACTATAAATTGCATATTTTCTTCAGAATTAAAGGAAATCATCAGAAATTGTTGTGACATATACATGAGAACTCGTACTTTTCAAAAATACGTTTGATGGAAAAAAGACTTAAGTCAACTTAAGTCATTATCATTTCAACCAGCTCAATTTTATTTAAGAAATATTGATATTTATTTAAGATATTTATTTATTTGATAATTATTGGTACAAATGAATTTTTAAGTTGTTTATGTTACTCGCAGGACTCATTATCACAGAATCCGTACAATAATCATAAGATTTTTGAATTTTGAACCGGAACGGTCATGAACAACCAACTTCATGTTGCTCTGATTTTCAATTGCAGAGATGAGAAAAGATCGTCAGCTCCATATAGAAATTACAGCCGTCAATTTTGTCACCGCTAACAACGCCCTCGCGCAGCATTTAGTCGGAACAGCGTCGTTTGATCGACGATTTTCAATTAGAAGAAAATCGGTAAGTAAGAGTATTCCCTAGAAATGAGATCTCTGGTTGCACCGATTGATTGATCTATCTGGTTGTAGAATATTAATGGTAATTAATATCATGCAGAATATGCATAAAATAATGTTGTATGCAACACATTTACAATTGTTTTTTTTTATTCAACAATCTTTTAATCTGTTTTAATGTTCAAATTCTTATTTTTCACTCCAAAATTTTGAAAATGTCCCATCCCACCCCGTGAAGGATCTCAGGGGGTGGGATAAGGGAAGTCAAACTTGGCAACATCGAAGAGCTTTGCAAAAATTATTAAACACGTTTTTTTTCTTCCGCTCTGTATTGAAATATCCATTGAGCAATTCAATGGATGGGTTGTCAGTGGAAGAACGTCCTTTTCACGGACGAATCCTGGTACTGCCTTCATGGAGATGATCCTCGAATAAGAATTTGGAGAGGAGTAAAAGGTTTAAAGAACGATTTCTTTGACCATAGTACGCATTCGTTGCAGGATCTGTGATATTCTGGGTGGGGATTTAATTCAATTTTTGGTCTGAGCTCGCTGTGGTTCCTCCATCAGTTATCAATGCAGCTCGCTACATTGATGCGACTCTACTACCTCATTTACTGCCAATGCGACGAAAGCATTGACATCTTAAATCATTCTTCTTTAAGCTCGGACTTGAATTTCATTGAGTACGTCTGGGATATTCTTGGACGCCGGTTGAGGAAATCAGATGTTCAGCTGAAAAATCTAAAACAACTGTCCAATCAACTTCGACGTATGTGACAGGAGATTTCACAACATGAAATACAGGCGTGTATAATCATTCGAAGGCAACTAGAAGAAGTGGTTCAACGTAACGGGAGGAATACCCATTACTGATAAATGCACACACACGGAGTCACTTGTTATATGCACAAAAAAATTGCGTGTAATTATGCGTGAATATATAATGTCTCACATGAAATCCAAAATTACTCTGTTAATTCGAGAAAGTGAAAATTTAAACAAATTTCACTTTGAAAAAGTGAAATTTGTTCGAAATATTTTACTCTTTTTCAATTTAAGAGAGTAATATTCAGAAAAAATTAGTCTGTATCAGTTCGTTATAAGCATATAGTATTAAAAAATATGCTTATGTCCGCCTAAATAATGTTTCTAGAATATTTATACAGTGCCAAAAAAACTTTAATATTTTAGAATTATTACAGGCGGACATTAAATATAATATTTTATGATATTCTTTAATATCTATAATGTCTGTTTAATATTTTCTGATCATTTTGTACTGATAAAGTTGTTACAGAGTAATAACAGAATGTATTCAGTTATCGTTGACAAGTACGAATGAGTTTTGTATAGAAACAAACGAATTTATGCAAGAATAATTAATATCCATGTAATGGATGTCGTAAATACCATGACCAACAAAATGAATAAACAAAATCCATTGGTGTTCAATTAGCATCATGTGGGAACGAGCATCAAAGCGACCGAGCGCAGACTTTGGTTAAGTTGGTCGATAATATTCAACGCCAACGACATCAGATGATTAGATGAGTAAATGTTCATAGAAATTGATGAATTATTTATTGTAAATATTGATTGATTGTAGGATTATGATTCTGTAATCTGTCACAGTGTTTATCTGACAGGGCACAAGTCAAATGCGACGTGACCGGTCGGGACTTACGCGCATGCGCAATGGGTTCTGAAAGCACCCCCAACTTAACACTTTAATTCTGGAACTGCATGAATCAGCATGTGTGCGAGGTCAACCAATCAAATCGCTGGATTGAACAATCTTTAATTGTGTTGTAGATCACGTGACTATTCCATGTGTTTACATTCGTTCTTTTCATAGTACTGTCTCTGTTTTACCTATTTCTGTCTTTATAATAAGGCAGCCATAATGAAGAAGAAGGGGAATCTTCCAGAAGTAAAGTGTTAATTAATTAATGTGTGCTATTTAGTGTGCTTGTAAATAAAGAACACGAGCACATCGATGAATTTTCAAGAATTATATGATTTCAGTTATCTTTTTTCGTTTTTTACAGGACTTTCTTTAAATAAATTAGTAGGTCAGCTGATTAGCTCATGGAGCCGGCCGGCAACGATGATGTCATAAAGTTTTATCCCTCTACGAAGTGCGACGGCTAGCTAGCCCGTAGGGGCCACACCTGTCACGCCTAACTTTTAAATCAAGATTTTGCAAGAACGCGTTGATGAATTAGAAAACTGACTTGGGAGTCATAACTAAGCCGAGTAATGAAGCCCATTCAATATAAAATTTTAATTTTTCTATTTTCTTGGGCCCTTCAAACAATTTGGAGGGAAGATGCAAGAACTTTTCACTTACTTCTGATTGGAAGGTGTAAATAAGTGAGAGGAAGAATGGGACTCGGAAGTCCGGAAGAACAATTGGTGAGAAAATTCCGGAAAATAGCATATATTGGCGAAAGTATGGATGGCGCGCCACTTGCGGCTGAAAAATTACTGCGACAAGACTTTGAAAGGGAAGAGTGGTGAAAGCAGTGAGGCAAAGACGATCAACCTAGGAGTTGAAAGGTGAATATCTATGGCTAATGCTGTGCAGGTTAACTCTCTTAATTCGAAAAAGTGAAAAAAATCAGAAAAAGTGTGTATACACTCTTTCAAAGTTATATTTCTTGTTCTCTTTGAAAGAGAACAAGAACTATAATTCCGAAAAAGTGTATATGCACTTTTTGTAAGATTTTTTCACTTTTTCGAATTAAAAGAGAACACTGCACGTATACACTCAGAGAAAAATTTATTCAAATCTAATAAATTCAAGTTAAATTGAATAAAGTTTATTGGGATATGAACCTAATAAACATTTATTAGGTTCATATTATTAGATTCAAACAATTTTTTCTCCGAGTGTTTTCTGAGTGTAAAATATAAATTGAAGTGCAGGTGAAAACCGCACACGGAAAAAAATAAATGTAACTGGCACCTATTCCGAATAGGATTAAGTTCTGTGCAATTAAATTTTACATTAGCGCAGGACTCAGCACTGTCTGAACAAGGATAGACCCTGTTCGGCTCAGCGGCAATCTCTGTGGCGATAGGGGCCAGCCCTGCCCAGACAAAGTACTGAGTCCTGTGAAAATGTAAAATTTCATTGCACAGGACTCAGTCCTGTCCGGAATAGGTGTCAGTTATATTTATTTTTTTCCGTGAACAAGTTAGGTCGTGCAGGTAAAGATATCTAAATTTTGAAATTTTATTAAAAGGTCATCTGAAAAATTTGATTTGATTTATTCAATCAATTAGCTAATTATTTGTTCCTTTTTTTCCGGGTAGAGTTACCTGTTTTAAAATATAATTAAGTGTCAGAGAAATTTATGTTTCAAGATTGAAATCAGTGAAATATATCAAAAATTTTTTAATGTTTAAACAACAATTTCAAATGACGTTTCTAGAGAAAAAAAGGATATTCAAAATTACATTAGTTTTGTTTATGCTTTATTTAGAAAAAGTCAAGAACTTAGTTCATTTTGATTTTATATTGTTTTAAATGAATGAAAACTTTCAACTCCCATTTATTCTTGTTTTGTACGAAAAGACGATGAAAATAAAAAAAAAGACAGTCTTTTTTGCCCAAAAATGACTTTGGAATTGCCATTTGAAATTTGGGGTCCGAATGTACCCCCACGATGTACATTAAGGTAAAGAAAATTCGCTATGACTCTGTATGGTTAAGCAAGAAATTCCTGTAATTGGGACAGAAAAGAATTATACATTTAACACGAAATTAAAAAGCATGATACTCTTTGTTGCAACAACATAATAATATTAGCATAAACTTTCTGTTTTATTCACAGGAATTCCTGTCATTATTACAGGAAATTTTTCACAGTGTATTTAACAAAATTTATTAGTTACGTTGTTTATTTTCTGTACATTTTTTATTAAAAATGTTGTTTCATTCCTAACGCTTTTTGTTTCGCGGAACTGATATTTACGATGAACTCCCCTCCAAAGTCCACGCAGGGCACACAAGTCAGTTTATTTTCATATTTAAATTGAAAATATTCATATTATTGAAAATATGAAATATCATATTTAATTTAAATTGTTGATCTAAAATTGAAATTTAAACTTAAATCTAAGGTAGTGGTACCTATTTCTGACATCTGCACCAATTATCGACAATTTGTTTTCAAAATTCATGTGAAAAAATTGTGAAAATTAATTGAAAGGATTTACATTTGTTTCGAACAAATAGTTAATAAGCTTCTATCATACATTTAAAAAATATTCTAAGAACTCTTACATGTATTTTTATAATATAGTCAATGAAAATGTCGATAATAGGCACAGGTGTCGATAATACGTACAACTACCTTTATAAAAAATGATTATTGTGATCAATTAGTTCAAAATTCATGCCAAAATGATTTGATTAAAATTCAGGAAATTTTTTGATTTACCCGGGTAAAACCGGGAATTATTCGGGAATTTATTTTTCAAAACACTGGACTCCCTGTAAAATCAATATTAATAGATTAATAGATTAAATTAAATTAAATTTTAGTTAAAATCAACAGAATTTAAATAGCATTTCCTATTTTTTCGGAGTACATAAATTTCGTAATTCTTATTTGGATTTAATTTTTAATTCTGCAACAGAGATATTCATTTTTTTTATTCTATTGTTTGCAGCTATCCGTTAAGTCAACAAAGACAACTCAACAATAAGATATTTTTACTAGTATTAAAAAAACTAGATTCAATGGCAATTGTGTTGATAATAGGATTTTACGATGCAGACTTCGGCTACGCAGCACCGGACAGGTGCGAGGGGCTGCTGCCCTACCATTGAGTCCCCTAACTTGGGATCTAGTTGAGCAGATTAATATCCTTTAGCAAAGTGTAAAGTACTTTTGTTAAACCTTGATGAATACATGCTATACCCACTTCTTGGTATCAGTACAGATCAGGCACGATGAAGCAAAGTCCAAGTTGAACCTAAACTGGAAAAACCAGATGCCTTCAAATATTTTAATGCCCAATTAGTCCGATTCCCAAATTGATCTACCTCTAAAGACTTGCAAAGAAATTTTTAGTTTTTAAACAAGCGCACCGTACAGATTGTCTGACGGATGCTTTATAAAAGATTTCAATCGTTTCTTTTTTTAAAGCTTTTTTCAAGAAACACCTAGATTTACACTTTTGCAGTTTCGGGAATATTATCCCGCTTACATTAATGACACTCAATTTTTTCTTTATTCCTTAGGATTTTTTTAAAAAAGTGTTCTCGTATAATATACGCTTTTAACCCTTCAGTAGTATCTTAAATGAGAGATCATATTTCACTAGGACGAGACTGTTCATAAAATTTATCCGCAAAAAGCGAGACGAGTTTGCAGAAACATCCATGGTTTATCTCAGAGTTGCGCATATCGATATATAAATATGAGAATAATTGAATGATTTGAATGTTAACAATATTAAAAGCTGAGGAGGATAATGAATAAAAAATGATTGAAAAATAAAAGGGGGGCGGCGCTTTTGTGAAAGGTCATATTGCAAGCTGCTGCAGCAGCAGGAGGCGACGTTGGCCCTCTGGCGGTGTAGGCGCGCTGCGAAGCTGTGGAGTGGCGCTGTGCGAGTGAGATGGAGGAGGACTAGGGTGCGAGAGCAACGTTTGGTTCTCGCATTGACGGAATCGCTGGGCGTTGTGTTTGAATTCCCCAGCTCGCGCGGTAGCCGTGCGTGTGGTGAGTGCGACGCAGCAGAGCTGGAGCCTGAAGTGAGGTCACGAGGGCCTCGGCGCCGCCGTCGATGCAAGCACCGTGCGTTCCAAATGTAAGAGAGGCCGAATTTTGCACGATTATATCATGCCGGCGGCTATTTTCGGACCGGCTATAATTGTAGTGGCTGCGGCCACGTTTCTCCACCAGGTCCGCGGACAACGCGCGGCGCATGCGAGTCCGCCAGACGTCATTCGACCGAGCGATCAATACGCAACCACCACCAACCACGTGTCCCATCAAACCGCTCTTACAAAATTTTAACCCAAAAACCACTTATTTTCTTATAACCTGCTTCAGCTATTTCTAATCGCTTAATAGTTAGACAACTAACTCGCTTCCATGTACTCATATGCATCGTCTCTGCACCTACACTTTTGAGTTTTTTCGCCACTGGTAAAATGGCGACCGCGGGTTCGTTTTTGACCTTTGATCTATTCCCAGCATCTTTTCCAATTGCCGAGTTATGCACGCAGATTCGTGTCAAGGCCACCGTTCTTGTAGGGCGCACTATACAACTCAAAATTTTGAGATAGAAAATTATTGTCGATGGTGCATCCCTGCCTGAACGTACCTGACAATTTAATTCATCTATGCAGCTGTTTTGATATGAATATGTCTATTATTCCATCTTTCCTTCTTGATGCAATAACCAAATTCATTTACTTTTCATATCCACGAATCATGTTTTCGAAATTTCTATAACATTTGTTTGTTATCACCGGCGTTCCGAAACTCTGGTAAAGGTCAATCGGGCGTGCCCCGTTAAGAACGGATGCCCAACTTGGATTGCGACCTCAAGCTTGATTACAGTTACCCTGGTATATCTCAAGTCTGGTTAAATCTGGTGAACAGTTTACAACAGCCATAAATTTGGAACAAAATAGCCTGCTGACCTGACATAGTTGAATGACTGGACCGACGCATCAATGTAATGCTTGATTTTGGTTAACGTGTGTGAAAAAACTAGGAATGTCAAATAAGAAATTTATATTAGGCTTTGGCAGGATAATATGGTGTGCCTTAAGCGTTTCAAATTGAAATCAAACCTTATTTGATGGGTATGCAAAGCCATGGAACCATATCAGATGGTAAGTGTGCTATTACTTTCGAAAACAGTTTTTGTAAACTAGCTAGATTTGGTCCGAACATGGGTGCGAGATCCCAGTCCACATTAGGGCCATCTTCTTAATGGAGCACGCTCGATTGAATTTCTACTACCGTAGCAGAAATTGTAATTCGGCTTACTCACAGCACTGACGTTGCAATCGAGTATAAAACGGTCCGCATGTGGATTTCTGCAATGTGGTTTTGACATGGCAATTGTCACAAACATCCAGATTGGAGTTGTATTGTACTCCCTTTATTGACAAAGATAAAAATGTTTAGTTTAAACATGTAAATAGTGTGGGGATCATAATAAAATCGACCATTATATTCATGCATAGGCCTAGCTATACAATCGCGTCAGGACTGTGCTGTATAATCATTTTTAAAATGTATATATTTTGAAAAGTGATAACCGTACACTGAGAAAAAAACCAGCAAATTCTGCTTGACAGCCATGCAGTTTTAACCTAAAAAAAGTCGATAGCGTCCAGCACATGCAGCTTCACGGTCCAGGAGAAACAACTGAAAATTGTCAAGCAGTTTCTGCCTAACAAGGTGAAAGAACTTTCCCTTTAAGTTTAAGCAACTCAAAAGTCAATCAGAAATCGCTTGACATTGAAATGATTTCTACTTGAAATGAAGAAAGCAATTTTCGCTTTTTTTCAGCAAATGTCGCTGTTTTTTTTCAGTGTAAGAATAAGGGCTGAGAATCAGGTTTTTAAAACCAGATCTGGGCCATATGTTCTCGATCGGAAAATCTCAATCAACTTATTATTTCCAATTTTTATAAAAGCAAACAAACTCCCTATTTTTGTACTAGCCAAATCAATTTGTAACAACTATTTAGTGCACCAGAGGCTTCTAAAATAAAAAGAATTTTTGGGCGCTTCGGAAAATTGAGAAGAGCAAAATGATGTGCGATAATCCCGATCATATCTGCGCTCAAAATTAATATAGCCGATAAGCAAAACTGTAATAAACCTGATCAAAATTATCTTTGACTAAACCGACCGAAAATGTATTCAGAACTCAATGAACAGACGATACTTTTGTATCTTAAATGAAACCATTTAATTTTGCTGATAACGTAAGTTTCGTAACACATTAAAATTTGACATAACTTATCAATCTTGCTTAACTTAACGTGACTTTAATTCAACAAAGTTGATTTAAAGAAACTTGAAGACTGTGTTGCAATAGGCATAGTTTCCGCGTATTACATTAACACATCGTGTCGGATAGAATATCTTCTTCCAAATGAACATAACCTTAACAACACAATACAAACAAATTAATTACACCATTATTCCCACGATTGTCGTAATTGTAATGTTTTCCGTTATATTTGATTATGTGTACAGAGTCACGAATCGTTATGAGTGTGTGTCTGACCAATAGCATACCGACAATTTAACAATGTGAATGTGTCACAACTCACGTGATCACAAGCTTATAGACTATAGGCGTGAACGAATTTTAGGTTAGAAGAAGACGTAATGCTATTGACACATTCAATTTGGCGGTATTTGTTGACGTATGGAGAGAATATAGCCTGTACACATAATGAGTTAAAGGTCAACGAATCGCGACCTATTTATGTAGCCGTACCATCATCATGAAACTCAAAAGCGCGCTTAAAAAGCATATTTTCGAAAATTTAGGTCGAAAAGTTGGTTGCGGATGCTTAGAATACGCATGTAAATATATAATTTGTAGTATAAATTCATTTATTAATTTTTTTAATAACAGAACATTCTAACTCAATACATCTACACACAAAAATATAGTTCCAATTAAATTTTATATAGGTTTATTGTTTCACATAGTTCGATTCTAAAATTGTCACCCTATTGATATGGTATTGCAAACTATTTCAGGTTTTATGATTTTATTTGTTTAACTGTTTCCTGTCGCAAAAAATTTGTGTATTATACAAATCGAATGTAAAAATTCCACGTGCAAGATTTCAATTTATGATCTTTTAAAATTTTTTATATATAGATATATAAAACGATTTATATGAAAGTGTGAAATAATTCTGACATCTTCTTGACGATAGATTGTTGCGCTTTCTTATGAAACACTATACGTGTGTGGCTTAATGTTTGTAAGAATTATTATTGACCTGGCTTAACCAATTGCTTTGATTGTAAATATGCGCCACTTAGTTTCTGCACGGAATGAGAATTGTATCATAGTTACGATTTTAGCTTTAATGAGATTAGTGATCTGATAAATTATATCGCGAGAAGTAGAATACAAAGTCGGTGGAAATGAAAACAATTGTTTGTTATCATCACTATCAACCATAACAGTCGCCTTTTCGGGAACAAGTAAAATTTATTGTTCATCTTGCGAGGAAAAATACATGCCAGTTTTTAAATTAAAATACAAATAAAATTGATCTAACAACCTGCAAATTTGATTATATATTTTTTACTAATTATGCATTACTGATGAAGAACTACTTTTAAAAAATTTTTTGTCATTCATTAGGATATTCATTCATCAAGTCTTGTTCGGGGGTAAAACTGAAAAATTGTAATTTCTTAAATTTACTTTTTTTAAATATAAGTATCAAATTTACGTAAAAATATATGGAAATTTGTGTACACATTGCGTGTAGACGTATTAAATATATCAATGTATAAAATGAATATAAATTTCAGTTTAGTTTATGGTCAAGTGGATGAACCACTTGACTCGTTGCGTCGGTTTTACGGTTTCAATTATCAGACAAATGAAACTTATTTTATATTATAGATAGTTTAATGACTTTTTAACTTCCAATGAGTTACAAATTAATTACATTTTTTAAGTAAAAATTTTTTTTAATAAAGTGAGCCAAGTTAGCCCCGATATGGGCCAGGTTGGTATGCCCATTACCAACCTATGCAGGTTGGCAATTTTAAGAGGAGGCATTACATATCAACAAAAGGCCAGAAATTAACATACTTGGGGCTTTGATATTTAAAATTCGAATAAAGTAAAATAATACCAAATTAATTTTAAAAAAATGATACATTTTTCAGATTATTAAAAAATTTACAAAATCGAATTTTTTTTTAAATTTTTTATCTTTTTATATGAAAACGATTATGATTTTTCGGTTGCAAAAACACATAAACGGCAAGAAATGGGTTAAAGAACAGACCTTGAATTCAAATTATAAGTCAATTATTCAGTTATAAGTAATGAACGCATTCTATTTGTCTTGTCTCTCGGATATATAACGCATGACGATACTTATTCGTGTCAATAATTTGTTACCATGCGAAAAGGAAAATTAGAAGAATGGCAATCAACTTTTTCTACGTATTTTTAGCGGTTGCTCATAAATGTACAAAATAACAATTCATTTCGAATTTATATGTCAAGCCGGGGTTATTTTAGTATTTTGGAGTTACAATTTTTAGTTTCTCGGTACGATATTAGGATTATCAATTCACATCCTCTATTTTTGTTTAAGACGATTAAAAACAAAAAAAGAAATAATAACATTGAAAAAGTGGTAGAATCTCATAACTTTTCGCGGGAACGATTTGACATAGGATTTGAACGATTATATTTCAGCTCGAGCACATTTTTTATTACTCATGTAGAAATTGCCAGCGATAAGCCAAAATGAACAACCATTTCTTCGTTGGACCAATGTTGGCAGCCAATGTTGGACAGCCAACGTTTTAACAATGTTTATCAAATTGGATTGCCAGAAATGCAAAAAAAATCTGATAACCAACTTTGGCATACATCATTTATACAATGGTGGCATCCAATGTTTATCCAACATTGGCTTGGAACGTCGGTTGCCAACGTTGGGCCAATGTT